>JBBPQW010000583.1:0-16597 GCA_038092695.1 Boletus rubropictus
CAATAGGTTATGATGTAAGCAAAGGGTCATGTAATGTATAATTGGTTAAACCATGTACAAATAAACCACAACACCACTCTTCTTCTACTACTACCATCATGAAATCTCTTTCTCTTGATCAAACCAACCAAATCATTGCTTTTTTGAAAATGGGTCAATCTACTCATCAAATATCCCTTGCTATTGGTGTAAACCATTCTACCATCAGTAGAATTCACTCCAAACTTTGTCCAAACCTAGCCAAACCCCCTCCTGGTCATCCTTCCATCATTGCTCCAACTAATATGCGACATGCCATTTGACTTATTGGCACTGGAAAGACTGAGGATGCAGTCCATGTCACCAAAACTCTTCAAGATGTCAAGAACCATCCCATCTCTACCCAAACCATTCATCATCACCTAAAGAAAGCTGGGATGAAGGCTGTGGTAAAGAAGAAATGCCCTCTTTTAACCCAACATCATAGGAGAGAGAGAATGGACTTTGCCCTAAGCCATAAAGATTGGACTGTGGAGGACTGGAAATGAGTCATATGGTCAGATGAGACCAAAATCAATCGCATTGGATCAGATGGCAAGAAATGGGCATGGAAAAAGGCAGGGGAGGGCTTAAATAATAGGTTGGTAAAGGGGACTGTGAAGTTTGGGGGAGGATTCCTTGATGATGTGGGGATGTATGACCTGGGAAGGAGTTGGAATGGCATGCAAGATTGATGGTAAGATGGATGCTAACCTTTATGTGCAGATCATGGAGGATGAACTCTAGCAAACCCTGAGGGATTATGGCAAAACCCCAGATAATGTCATTTTTCAGCAAGACAATGACCCCAAGCACACAAGCAGGAGAGCCAAGGAGTGGTTTGCTGCTAAAGGATTTGAGGTTATGGTGTGGCCACCTCAGTCTTCTGACCTCAATCCCATAGAACATTTGTGGTTTCATCTCAAGAGAAGGCTGGCTAAGCATCCAGAGCACCCCAAGAGAATTGATGAACTTTGGAAGAGAATGGTAGCAGAGTGGTATGGAATTGAGGTGGAGAAGTGTTAAGATTTGATTGAAAGTATGCCCAGAATGATTCAGGAGGTTATCAAGGCCAAAGGAGGATACACATCATACTAATTGTGATACTCTAGATATCAGCAACAAAAACATTGCAATGAGTACCCATGCTTAATTGCTGAATAGAGCCTTACTAAAATGAAATTACATAGGCAATGTATATATCCCCTAAAAGCCCTCGATGATGGCTATCTACCAATACCTGGGGTCATAGGCCTAGCATCAATTCCTCATGAGATATACATCAAACATTACAAATATTGCAAACATTGCAATGTTTTTGTTGCTCAGTGTATTACCATTGACCTGGATCACATATCAGATCCAAATCAAGTTAACCCACCTGCAAGAGAAAGTATTAATTATTACCAATGGATCGTGACTGAAGGTATACAGATTAGGGTTCAACCACAGATACTGACAGGAGATCCAATCTCCAACCATTTTTCAGAGGAGGATGAAGTGTGGCAACCACCCTTCATTCCTTCTTCAACATACCAATTTTATTGTTCACTTCCAAAAGTGAAACAACATTCATCAACATTACCCTGCTTGAATAGCAATAAAAGGCCTAGATCACCTTTTAACCCTGCTCTATGCAAATTCCAGCCAAATTCCAGCACCTATGTTCCTTTGAAAGACCTTCATCAGAGGAAACGGTATCAATTACCACCACTTGATGATGGTGCTGAAGAGCAAGTGCAGTTCCCAGCACTTCTTCCACAAGGAGAGATTTCTTCTGACTTCCCCTTATGAAATTCACAAAATCCAAGTCAAAGGCCAAATTATGCACCAACTATGTCCAACATTCCTATGCCCAATGCTTTACCATGAAATCAAAAACACAGTAATGACACATACAGACCTACAAACAACTTACAAAGGCCTTATGAGCTCATGTAGGAATTTCAGCAAGAATATCTTAATAGAGGACTGGAGGTACCATCAAATCTGAAGGAATATCCAAGGCAATCTACAAGAAGACCAATATGACACATTATACCCAACAACACATATAGAGAGAGGACTCCACTCGAGATCAAAAGGAATGATGAAGATCTGACTTCTATAGAGATAAGTCAGATGCCTCAAGCTCAAGGCAATCTGACCCATAGAGGAACAAATGAAGAAGAAGACCTTGGGGGGCTGTACAGCATGAAGTGGTTCAACACCCTCATGAAAACCACCAGATCAGAAGGTGTCCCTCAGATGTACAGTCAAGTAATGAAGCTACCTGAACCTGAAAAGACAAAGTGGCTAGATGCAATAAAAGACAAGTATACTTCCTTTCAGAATCACCATGTATGGAACTTGGTGGATCATCCTAAAGGCCAACAAATCATTAAGGGAATATATATCAATATATACAAAAGCAATGGATGCTACAAATCTCACTGGGTCACCAAAGAGTTCACCCAAGTCTTTGGAATTGACTATGAAGAAACCTTCTCCCTGGTTGCACAGTTTGAAACTGTCCACCTCCTTCTCATCCTAGCAGCACTCAAAATTTAAGAAATTGAGGCTATAGATGTTAAGACAGCATTTCTCTTCAAAGAACTTGACAAGGAAATCTATATGAAACAACCAGAGGGCTTCATAGCAAAGGGTCAAGAAGGAAAAGTTTGTCACCTACACAAGGCAATCTATGGGCTCAAGTAAGCCGCCCTCCAGTGGAACAAAGCCTTGCATAAGTCTCTTTTGAAAAAAGGTGACAAGAGAACTTTATTGGACCCAGGAACTTATTTCAAGTTCATGGGAAATACCATCACCATTCTTGTTATTTATGTTGATGATGCATTATTCCTCAGAAATGATAGGAAAACTCTACTCACTCATAAGAAACACTTTATACAGCTTTGGAAAAGTAGAGACCTTGGAGAAGCTAAGGAGTATCTTGGCATACAAATAACCAGAGATAGAATAAAGAAGACTTTGACGATAGATCAAGCCAACTATACTCAAAAGATCATTGAACACTTCAATCTTCAAAATGTCAACCCTGCATGCATGCCACTACCTTCTGGCTACAATCCAGCATCCAAGGACTCTATAGAGTCAAAAACCTCATCCCTTGACCAACATATTCATGACTCTTACACTAACGCCTCTTTATGTTCATGATATCAATCAGTCATCAGATCTCTCTTATTCTTGATGCTTGGTACAAAACCAGACATCACTTATGCCACAATCAAGATGTTGCAATTCTCAGCAAACCCAACAACTCTTCAACTGAAGCAAAATATATGGGCATGACAGAAACTGCTAAGCAGATTTCCTGGATTCACTATCTATTCCTTGAGTTGGGATATATGCTGAACAGCATACCACTCACAATAGATAACCAAGATGCCATATTCCTTGCATCAAATCCTGCAGTGAAAAGACATAGCAAGCATATCGAAATTCCCTATCACTAAATTCGAGAATGTGTGCAGAAGGAACAGATATCACTCTACTATATCCCTACAAGGCAACAGGTTGCAGATATCTTCACCAAGAATCTCACCTGGCAATGGTTTAAAGATATTCAGTCAAGACTCAAACTCACTGCAATAAAGACTGGACAGCAAAGGTTGCCATAAGTCACATGCTACCAAAGAAGCCTCTGTGATGACCTTATACTGGGAGTAAAAACCCAGGGCTGTACAGTAAAGCTCAAGCAAAGAGGAGTGTTGGATTTGGGATTTCAGCTTATGTTCTACTTCATATCCCAACATCCTAGAAAGGAGTTATTGCTTATCATTTATAGTACAATAGACTTCATAACAGCATGAAAAGGACGTGTCATCAGCCACATCAGCACATTCACACACTTCCAGTTTTACCTGGCTATCTAGCCAATAGCATATCCACCTCAGCACTGGATAGGATCAACAAGGATCACTATTCAATAGCATAAACCCTCATGGGTGAAATAGAATCAACTGGGTAAAATAGGATTACTGGCCAATAGCCATTCAGGCTCAGTAATAAATTGAGCACACTAATACAGTAATGTGGTAAACAGGACCACACATGCACTTAGGTATAAAAGAAGAGCCAATGCTCTCCTGGAATGGAAAAGCTTTTCAGATAATACTCCACTGGAGATAACTCCTGAGCTATAACCAGCTTCACTCACCTGTGATCACACACATACTCAGAGGTATCCTGCATCCTTCCAGCTACCATTCCCATTGCCACACTTCTGCCCTTGGAAAGTTGGATTGGATTGGACTTGCCATCCACACCTAGCAATTCTAATAATTATCCTGTTGAAAGATAATGCTCTCTTCAGGGATCCTAGAATTTTTCATAGTAGGAAGCTAATTATCCTCCAAAATAAAGACATACTGCTCAGGATTCATCCTTTCTTCCACCTCTGCAAGGATCCCCACTCCATTCCAGCCCATGCATTCCCAAACCATTAAGGAACCTCCTTCAAACTTTACTATCTTTTGTATCTCCTTGTCTTGCAAAAATTTTCCTGCCACTTTCTATACATACTTCCAAAGGAAATATGTATAGAAAGTGGCAGGAAATTTTTTATCTAACCCAATCCTGTTTATCTTGGTCTCATCTGACCAAATTACCCTAGTCCAGCCTATGTTTCCTATACTTTACAAACAAAAATGGCTTTTTTTTCTTGACTACAGCCTTTAGAGATGCAGACTTTAGCATATTGTGAATGGTTTGGGAAGAGACAGGAGAGAAGAGGGTAGAATTGATGAGATGAGTTGCCTGGACAGCATTTTCAACCTTGCCAGAGGTAATACTAGAAACAATTTTCCTTTTGTCAATAGGAGAAAGCTTGGAAGAAGGGCCTAATTTTATGTTTTTCCTGCCTGGATAAATATATTTGATAACCCTGGCCATACAGTGACCTTCAAAACCATTGCAATACCTAACCCTGATGTGGTGCGCTGCACACACCACAAACACCCGTGGGAATTCCGCTTAGCTTTTTTGGGGACAAACAAAGTACACACTCCTGGCTACAATCTGGCCTCTAAATCATGTGATTTGGCTCAGAGGCTGTGGAGTTATATTTATTTCAAAACAGCAATACCATTGCAACAGTTTTGCACCTATTGGTAGAGAATGTGGAATCTTGTTGAAATACCATCATGAGTGGCAATGTTTGGTCATACAAACAAAGGTGCACATATAAATATTATGTCTGAGTTTGAAATAGTTCACACACTTCTTTATTTCCAACCACATTATCATGAGATCCATTTCTTCTACTTAGAAAAACACCATTCTCTCTATGCTTGATGCTGGCCAGTCAGCTCATTCTATTGCCTCCACCACTGGTCTCCATGCCTCTACCATATCCAGGCTCCACTCCAAAGAGCGTTCTGAGCTTCAGAAGTCTGTTGGAGGTCGCCCATCCAAGCTTTCTTCTACCAATCTTTATTATGCCATCCATCTCATCTCATCTGGAAAGGCAGAAAATGCTGTCCAGGTGACCAAGGCTCTTACCAATGTGGTCAACCAACCCCTCTCTACCACCACAGTACGCTGGCACTTGAAAAAAACTGGTATGAAGGCTGTGGTGAAGTCTAAACACCCCCTTCTATCAGCTAGACATCACAAGGCTTGCTTGGACTTTGCCTATGCTCATAAGGATTGGACTATAGAGGACTGGAAGAAGGTAGTATGGTCTGATGAGACTAAAATCAATTGCCTAGGGTCAGATGGGCGAAAATGGGTGTCAAAAAAGCAGATGAAGGGCTTAATAATAGATTGGTTGAAGGGACCCTAAAGTTTCAAGAAGGTTCTCTCATGATGTGAGGGTGTATGACTTGGCAGGGAGTTGGCTATGCTGCCAAGATTGATGGTAGGATGGATGGAGACCTTTACCTTCAGATTTTGAAGGATGAGCTGCTGAATACTTTGCAGTATTATGATCTAGATTCTCCTAACATGATCTTTTAGCAAGACAATGACCCCAAGCATACTTGTAAAAAGGTGAAAGAGTGGCTTGGAGAGCAGGAGTTTGAGACTATGATATGGCCAGCACAGTCTCCTGACCTCAACCCCATTGAACATCTCTGGAGTCACCTCAAAAGAAGGCTAGCAGATCAAGAACACCCTCCTAGTGGAATTCATGAGTTATGGGAGAGAGTTCAGGTGGAATGGGAGGGGATACCACTTGAGGAGTGTCAGAAGTTGATTGAAAGCATGCATAGGAGGGTTGAGGCAGTGCTCAAGGCAAAAGGATATACCAAGTACTAATACCCACTTCATACCAACAGGTGCAAAACTGTTGCAATAATATTGCTGTTTTGAAATAAACATAACTCCACAGCCTCTAAGCCAAATCACATGATCCAGAGGCCAGATTGTAGCCAAGAGTGTGTACTTTCTTTGTCCCCACCAAAGCTAAGCGGAATTCCCATGGGTGTTTGTTGTGCACTGCGTGCACCACATTAGGGTTAGGTATTGCAACGGTTTTGGAGGTCACTGTAGTGGACTTCCCCAGACCAGTTTGGAAGGATATTTTCCTAACAGAAAGGCCAGATTCAGAGATAAAAAGAATATAAGCTCTAATAGAGGCAAAAATGGGCTTCATGGTGAAGTAGGGTTAGCTGGGTGGTATTTCTGCTCTTTATAGTGCCCAGGGTTATGTAAGTTACATAATGAGACAGGATTAAAGCATAGCATCTATTAGAATATTATGTTATTTATCAAAAGATGACTAATAACATCATGCTCAAATAAATGTTCCAATGACATAACATTTTAATATGAATATATCACAGTGCCATGGCAACCAAATTACATGACTAAGGGCTCATCTTTAGGGTAGGAGTTAGGACTATTGATGACCCTGCAAGGGTCAGAGCTGATATATTTTGATTCTCTTGCAAATATCAAGTCTTCTCAAAATGGCCCAACATTGGAACACTTATTTAAGCCACTGTATAATGGTTATCAACCTTTTCACACTTTGTAGTAGATCAAGGAACAAAATTCACTATATGTTGCCTATATAATAAGGCCATCGTATTAAAGTAATTTTTTTACAAATGCAGTCTTTCTAGATGTGATTAAATAAAAAACATAATTATTGGCTAAAAAAAGCTGAATGAGTAATTATAAAAAGAATTTTAGAGAGTAAAACAATATTTGGAATAAAACCTGGACATGATGCTTCATATTAGTAGAGGGTAAAATCTAATTGGTAAATAGATCAAATTTAAAATTTAAAAAGAAGTGCTTACAGTAACTTAAGTTCATATAAACAGTATAATGAGTAAGAATTGCAATGTTTATGTTTTGAATGATATTTAAAAGTTGCTTGAATCAAGATTATTCTTTCATTCAACACTGATGCACATATTAAGCTTCTATCATATCTACTATTGGTTACCACATATCTGGTCAATTTCTGAAAGCTTGCAGTAGCACAAAATTTTGTCAACTATAGTGTAATCAATCATCATTTTGAGACTCTACAAAGTTGCATGGCATCAATTCATGTAGTTTTCATTAAATTATAGAAGTTTGTGTGACCAGAGGCTCAGTGACTGAGTGACCAGGTTGCCAAGTGCGGAGTACTCCTGAGATAGGCAATCGGTGAGGCCCAAGCAGCTCACTACCAGTAGGTTTTCGCAGTGTCAGCAGCTGTTGCTGGTATGTCAGCTCGGCCAAGCAGAGCGTAGAGAGGCTGTGACACATGAACATTTTGCGACTGACCAGATAACGTCTGACACTTGCCTGACAAGAGTGTTGTCAAGCCACCACATGGTGTGCAATGGTGTTTGAAATAGCAATTGATAGACCAAAGGACTCGACTCCTGCACTATCAAGGGATCCGCCCACTAGATTTTCCCTACTTGATAGGCGATACGGTATGATCCGCAACGACAGCGAGATCAGTGCTCGTGAGGATTTTGTATGTATATATATAAATGGGGCAAATAAAACGAGCTGATATACGCGGTGCTCGGCTAAAAGCAAAAGACGCGAGGTTACTAAAGATAGAATAGTTTCAAGCGCTTTGAGGTCGAGGTGCCTGTCCTTTGGTCCTGCCCGCAAGGAGCGTGAGGTTGAAACACGCCTCAACTGCGGCGTTTAACAACCAGATTATATGTTTTATTGGCATTCTTGTCGATAAATCCACAACGGCTCATCCCCCATTCGCTCTTCTCGTCTGTTCGCTCGTATGTCCAAGGTTCTCTGAATCATGGTACACTTCGGCCTAAGTGACCCTCTCACGTCTATCCTTGCCCCTCCTCCCGACGAGAGTCCTGAAGAAAAAGAGGCCCGCGAGCGAGACGAGAACGAGGCTCGGAGGGTGAGCGATAGTATTGACGAGCAACTTAAACAAGAGCGCATAGCCCTGAGGAGGAAGAGGCCGGTCAAGGTCCTCCTCCTGGGCCAGAGTGAAAGTGGTATGTCCGCATGTCCATCCACCCCATTTCCCACCTGATCACGCTGAACCACTAGGCAAGTCGGCCACGTTGAAAAGTCGGCTCTCCATCGCACCTCCACTTCGCAGTGTGCTGATTCTGCCCCGTACCAGACTTCCAGTTGCAATATGCTCATCGTGAGTGGGTGGAGAAGAGGGCTGCTTGGCGTGCCGTGATCTTCCTCAATCTCATCCGCAACGTTGTTGATGTTCTTGATACGCTTCTGCGTGAGATGTCTCTCTCAGACGGCAACATTCATTCTACCAACTCTGAAAACACCTCGGACCACGACCAGGAATCTTCATCCCATACCCCTGTCTATGAATTCACCGACAAACACCGCTTGTTGAAGCTACGCCTCGCGCCTCTACGAAGAGTTCTGGCTGACCTGGAGAAGAGTCTTGGCCCAGGGTCTCAAGAAGTCAATTCTTCCATTGAACAACCCGACACAGGCCAAGCCCGTTCCAAAGAGTTTGGGATCACCTCCAGGAACGGCTGGAAATCTGCGTTGGAAAAGTTGGTGCAGAAAGCCAGTCCTTCTCCTGACTCCCTTCAGCGCCGAAGAGAAGGGGAAAAGTACGAAATTACCGACGTTCTTGTTGGATGCAGGGAAGATATGAAGAACCTTTGGAACGACAACGTAGTTCAGCAAATTTTGGCGCACCGGAAAGCCAACATCGAGGATTCCCCCGGCTTGTGAGTGTTGAGCGCGACCATATCTTCCTTCTTTCCTGATACACATTCAAGTTATTTGAACGATATTGAGCGCATTGCCTCTTCAGACTATGAACCAAGTGACGATGACATTGTTCGCGCTCGACTCCGGACTATTGGTGTTCAGGAGCACAAGTTCGTCGTGGAGGAAGGTCGGTTAATGATGCCCACTGCTTATATATCCCTCACAAAAATGTTTGATCACGTTTCTCTAGATCAGGGAAGGGAATGGGTAATGTATGATGTTGGTGGTACAAGGTCTTCTGTAAGTGCGTCGTGATGAAGTCCCAGCCTTATCCGAACATTATGCCTTAGCGGGCGGTTTGGGCATCCTACTTTGATGATGTGGACACTATTATTTTTCTGTCCCCGATATCCTGTTTCGACGAGCGGCTACGCGAAGATTCGAGAGTCAACCGGTTGGAGGATAGCTTTCAACTCTGGCGTTCCGTCTGCTCCTCCAGGTTACTCGCAAAGACGCAAATAATTATTTTCCTTAACAAATGTGACCTACTCCACAACAAAATCAAGCGAGGGGCTCGCGTAAGCGATTTCATTCCGAGCTTTGGTGACCGGAAAAACGACACAGTCACGGTGATGAAATGTACGTCCGTTCCGCTCGCTATGAGAATTTTGAAAAAAAAAATGCGCCGGGATCTGACCATCAATCCTGTTACGGCCGTTCTGTGCCTCATGCGGGGCTTTGCAGATTTTCAATCGCATTTCAAAGAGATCTTCAAGTTTGTCTCACCAGAACCAAGGCCTTTTTATCTTCATTTCACATCCGTCGTCGTGAGTCTTATCTCAACTCGGGTTATCACCCCTCCTGACCAATCCCATCTCAGGATAGCAAGACTACCGCAGACACATTGAAGGCCGGTGAGCACCGCGAGTCTTATTCGCATACCGGGTGGAAGCTTATCATACAAATGTCGACCCTTAGTTCAGGAGAGCATCCTGAGGACACATCTAAAGAATGCAGATCTATTATGACAGTATTATGTGTACGTGAAGTGATCAATAACATACTCCCGGATTGTAAACCTCGGGCCCTTGGCTTTGAGGGCCGACCCCACGAGGCAGTCGTGTATCATTGGACTGGACCTGTCCTCTTCGCGTCAAGTTGAACTCACTTTCAGCCATTCCGAACTGTAAATAGTCCAGGAGCTAATTAAATTATATCCATTTCAAAATCGCTGGCCGAGCGTCTAGGTAGCAAACGTAAAAAGCCGGCTCAAGTATCTACAACTAAATCCTACGAGACTCGACCATGTCCATCCTCGCGTCCAGCCCCATTTCGCAACGTCGGTGTGCCCAACCCGCGTTCTGAACGGCTCTGCTCTTCGGGGGACTGTGTCCTGGGAAATTCTCGGGAAGGCGACTCTGCAGAAGCATGGGCTGTGAGGTCAACTGCTGGGCTGTCAGGCTCGTCCTCGGATTCATCGTGAGGCGGCCCGGTTACTAATGAACTCTGTATGTTGGCAAGAGAGGCGTTCCGACGGGAACGACGGGCATGGAACGTCCGACTTGCCGTTGCGTTTGAGAAAAGGGGTAGCAAATACCGCTCGTCCAACGTTTGGAACCATTTCCCATCTTCCCCGATCGCCGCGGGCTCTTGCTCCTGATCACCATGACCAGCCTCGGCACGGTCCTCAGGGTCAGCGGATGTCGGCGCCATCGGAAGGACCTCCGCATCCGAATCGAGCGAATCTGAGGACGCCATGGAAAACACGTTGGTGGTGGCGATAGGAGAGGAGTGTGTCTCGGCATGGTGATTGTAACTACGAGGGGAGTAATGCATCCCGATTCGTCCCGCTGCACGACCATATCCTTGAAGTGATGCTGAAAAGTAAGGCACGGCATCATCGGCTACGTGCCGGTTCCATCCGCCAGACATACGACGGCTGGACCAAGAAACACGTTCAGTAGGCCCATCCTCGTCGCTGCTGCTCGCTGCCTCGTCTTCTACCCCTGTTCTGATACCGAGAATCTCCAGCATCCGAGCGGTAGTTCCGCCGAATACGACGACCGTGAGGACGACGACAACGAGGACGGTAATACGCAGGGTCTGAGCGTTCTCACCCTTGAACCCCGCTGCCAGGGCAACACCAACGGCGCCACGCAAGCCCGCCCAAAACAACATCATCTGATACGAGTGCGGAATTTCTTCGTTGCGCTGTCCGCGAGCATGCCTCGCGAAGAAGTTAATAGCCTCGGATAACGGAAAAACGGCAGCGTAGCGAGTGAAGACGACGGCAATGGTAGTGACGGCAATGAAGAGCGGCTTCACGTAATTCGTTACGCGCTCAGAGGGTGGGCTCGTGAAAAGGGAGAGGCCTAGATATATGAAGATGAAGTTTTCCGAAAGTTGTGCGAGCGTCGAGAAGATATACTTGGTTGTGCGTTGCGTCCTACGAGACATGGTGTGATATGCGTAGTGCTTCAAGGTTATGCCACAAAAGAGGAGAGAAACGATGCCAGACATGGAGAGGCCATTCGAAAAGAAGTAGCAAGTATAGGCACAGAGTGCAACAAGGCAGGACTCGATGGAGGGATAGAGGCTGAGGGACGAATGTTTCAACACTAAGGACATCGCGAGGCCAAAGCTGACGCCCAACGCCATCGACACGCTGAAAGAGAGAAGGAAAATACCAATTCCATGGAAGATTGATGATACGAATATCTCCGTTCCATGAAATTGCGTTAGTGTTCTGGTGGAACATTCAGGGGCTAAGCCAAAAAAATAGGAATATGCGACACTCACTCATACATGACGATACTGACGGCGTCATTGAGAAGACTTTCGCCGAAAATGATCGTATAAAGCTTCGGGTCGACTTTATACTGTTGAAAGATGGCAAGGATGGTCACAGGATCTGTGGCAGATAGCGTCGAGCCAAATATCAGACATTCCAGTAAAGTGACGTCCAACGACTCTATCCCCAGAGATGCATAAACGTATACAAGAACTCTGCACTGATAAGCGATTTGGAAGACGACCTCAGTCGTTCGTGCCCACGTACCCAACACCCATGGCAGATACTGCTGTTCCCAGGAAAGCAAATGTAAGGATAGAACCAAAGTTGCGGAAGAAGTTTTCCTGCATAACCAATGAGTCCACAATCACCCCGAGCATCAGTGAAACACTTACCTGTTTCAGCTCGTAACCCGAGTTCAATATGATGGGAGGCAGGAGGAGATTAAAAAAGAGGGTATGCTTGAATGTCTAAGATACGACGGTCAGTCAAGACGCACGGATATGAGATGGGAGAGTTACAAAGGACGTCGACTCACTAGCATTTCTCTTATCATTGTACCCGGCGCCAGACGAACTACAAGTCCGACAAACATGCCCGCAAAGATAGCGACCAACGTTTCATGAATGGCCCGTATGCGTTTTAATTGTAGATAGTAGGAGGTCCATAGGGAAAGGATAAGTAGGAGACAGACAAGAAAGAGCGACCACGATGAGTAGAACTCTTCTTCCTCCGCGACAGGTGTACCAGATGGAACTGCGTCGGGCGCCCCAACGGTGACTGAGCCGAGCGTAAACGACATGAGGTTAGTGAAACTGGGCAACAGCCTAGTACATCAGTTCAAGTTGTCCCGCTTACTTAACACTCAGTAGTCTGTGAGAAAATGCTAGTATTGCTGCGCAGAAGCTGTACTCTAGTCAAGAACCTCCCCAGTTGTCACCGTGCACGACGTGATACCTTTGGCAATGAGGTCCAGTCTGGCTTTCTTTGACTCGTAACCTGGTTGGCCGCGCCTTCCACCCTTCGACGATACCATTCTAGGATGACTTTACCCGTGTCTCTCATCGTCACAGGCGGCATCGACGTCACCGGGGGTATTGCAAGCGCTTGACGAATTCGTGGAACTCTCAGCAAATAGGACTGAGAAATTGACAGGAGCATGCTAGCAAGCATGCTCAGCCACAACCCCTTGACCCAGTCAGTGAACGAATTTCACCAAGGAAAAATGATGCGCTCACAGTTGGCATCCAGGCCATCATGGGTAACGTTGCAAAGCCGGCCACTCGCATGACATTCATAATATGAGGCATAGCGGGCTTCGTGGCATCTAGGTCCTTCTTCATGACCTATGGTCGAACGTCAGACACTACCTAGTCGACCAAGGAGAAGTGCCTACGGAGAATTGGAGGTTCGTAGCGAGGAGCACGAGCGTAGGCATGACGTAGTTGCCAGTGAGCGTTAAATCGGGTAAAAACCAGACTCCACTCTGCGTCAGCTGTATGACCGGCAACTGCACCATTGTTTTCATGGCAAAAAACAACCCAAAGTTGCCAACCATTTGGATGATGGGGGGATAAAACATGGATTTGAGGGACACGCCTGCCTTCTCGATCAGTCTCTGCTTTTTCAACATGATCTCCATCTGTGCTGCTCGATCCTTGACTCCCTGGGCTTGTTCATCGAGTGTCTTGATATGATCGGCATACGGACGGAGTCGTGCAGTGTTACGTATGGTCGTTAGCGCGGTGGGAATAAGGACCGCTTTCCAGAACAGCGTGCCTGCGATGATGGTGTAGAACCATGGTATACCAGTGCTCACTTGCAACAATTCAAAGGACCAGCTCATGATACCCGATGGCCACCAACTTGTAATTCCGAGAGCAGCAAAGTCTCCGTATTGCAGTGGTGGAATGACGTTAGTCATAACTTCGGACGCTGAAGCTGACACGTCGGCCGGGAGCACTTCAGAAACGGATGTGGACGTAGGAACGGCGGTTGGAACGATTGATTCAGTTTGGACTATTTGTTTGGACGGTATATCTGTTGAAGCGACCATCTCCTCGGGAGTTGAGAGAGACGTCACACGTCTGGGAGAAGGTTCAATAGGATTGGCAGCCCCCGAGGCCGTTGGCTTCGACCACCAGTAACTCCGTACACTCGAAGGACCCCGCAGAGAGAGAAAGCCATCCGACGAGCCCTGCAAATGCTGCTTTACAGTCAGATTTCCCGTTACTCTGCGGGGAAGCAGAATTACATGCCTGGAACGCAACCAGCTGATCTCGAGGCTGACGAGCAGCTCGAACGAGAACTCTGCAACAAAGACGGTGAACATGCGTCGGCCGCGATGCAAGTAACAAACCTGGAACTAGGGACTCGCAGAGCCAATCGGCCAACCGTCATGCTAAGCATTGGACCGGGAAGACACGAATATTTGACGCGTCGAAGAAAATTGGACTGTATGAGCCAAACCGAGCCAAACCCCCGCGCGGCTGCGAGCGAACTAGTTCACACATCCTCATCTTGGCCTTTGTCTGCCAATCTCGCCGGGGGAAACGTTTGGCCTGTGTTAGCAAGCTATAGCAACAAAGGAGCGAGCTCGAGGCGACCCTTGCCACTGCAGGGTTCCGATTCACTTGGCCAGGTGGAAGCATTCAGTCGTGAGTGGCCCTATATAGAGCGTACTGGGCCGTTGACACGTTCACCTGACCGTTCCTTGAACGTTGTAAATATTCCTTGGTGAGCTTGTCTCCCCTCTACCGCTGCTTTCGGCAGTTATGAAAGAGCCCTCAGATACTTGTTAACTAGATGTTGGCCGATGTCTATTAGCATATCCACCCATGTACAATGTCTAAGTCCAATAACCACGCTCGGCATAAAAAACCAAGGTGGCGTGTGCAACGGCAAATCTTGGTATAAACGAGACAAAATAAGCACTTAGTACAATAAGAACCATATAACATCAATGGCTAAGTGCAAAGAAAATAAAAAGAAAAATACCCGCTGGTTGAGAGAGTGGTATACCTCCACGGATATCAAATCCTTCACAAGGAGGCTGCTACGAAAGCGGCAACACCTAATATTGCACTAACTGCAGCAGAGAACTCCTGACCGCCAGCACGGGGTGCGGCCCCGCTCAGGAGGCCGTTGGATAAGCCACCGGCAGCCTGGACGGCACCACCGAGGAAGCTCTGGCCGCATTCAGTAGTGATGTTGTTGTAAAGGGGTATCTGACCAGCAAGTAGTAGACTGCTGTTGAGACCAGGAGCGTATGGAGAGCTCGACTCAAAGGAAATGTAAGCGGTCATAATGTTCCTGGTGCAGGTGGTGCAGAGCTTAGAACTCGGCATGGAAGGCTGGAGGAAAAGGAAAGGGAGGTTGGTCGACTGGAATGTAGTGGCATTGGGAACGAGGGCAGCGGTCATGTTGGAAAGATCGCGACGCGTGACTGCACCATTGGAATCCAATGAGGTATACAGATATTGGCTCAGCGGGGACTGGGATTTTGTTTGACCGGCCAGCGCGACAGTGCCTGTGCTTGACGAGTTGGAAAGTTCGGTGGCACAATACTTTCCATTGTCGTCCTTGGCACATATGGCCGTCTTGAGGGGGTACAGGGTGAAGAGAACGTCGTAAAGCAGCTTGACTTCTTGGTTCGGTGTAGAAGTCAATTCGGCCGGGCAAGCGGCGTAAAAATTACTGAGCTGAGTGGTGAAAGCGCTCTGGGAACACGCAGAGAATGCACTGCCTGAGCAGAGCGTGTTCAGAGCATTGTTGATGTCGGCGGACGATGGGGACGTGGTATTAGCACCCGGAGCGAACTGCTGCAGGGCTGTGGTGAAAGGGCTCGTGCAAGCGGTAAAACTGGTATCGCTATTCAAAGTTGTGAGATAATTGCTGCAGTTGCTGCTGATTGCAGATGGGATGTAAGGATTCGACTAGTGAAAGCAAGATCAGCGCGGGTCCACAAAAAGTATGATTGGAAAAATACCGAGGACTGGGCCAATACAGTCGAGACAAGGACGGCGAGGATGGAAAAGGATCGGAAGGCCATTAGAGCGGGGGGTTGAAGGAACGGACGTGGTGGACGAACAGTAGTGAGCGAAAACAAGCGTGGGTGGTTGCCTCGTTGTCAGTGACCGTGGGAATTGACGACGGTCAAACAGGACCACACAGAACCCCACCAGTGCCCGCGACTGAAATACGCATAGACGGGGAGTTGCTAGCGGTGTCCTTGGCCCATGGCAGTCCTTGTGTGGTGCCACTGACAATCTCTGCCCACCACCCGGGCCAGGTACACCGAAAACCTTATCACGTCGTCCCTCCCACAGGAACCCCATCCGCTTCTTTTCTCCTGACCAGATCTTTAATCGTGAAGGTTAGTCTGACGCATTTGGAGCTGGTGTGCAGCTATTGACTTTCTCCGGGCGGCCTTGAGTAAAATGGTGATACCCCTGGTCAGTCGTTCTCCCGTAATGACTTCTGATCCTTGTCTTTCTATTAATTACCAACGTGCCAATTTCCGCTCCTCCAATGTTGTCAAATTACTCATCCTGGTCCATCTGATGTGCAAAGAATGCCGGCTATCCCCGCAGCCTGCACAAGCCTCAGGTGCCATAATCTCTTGGCCAAGATGCATTCTTCCCCGAGGGGCGATAGGCTCGGCATTGC
>JBBPQW010000584.1:0-16573 GCA_038092695.1 Boletus rubropictus
AGAAGTGGTAAAAGCGATGGTGTTTGGCTGTGTTTACATCATGTTGGAGTGTTTATACATCACATGACTTAATGCTGACATAATATCCCATTGCAACATATGAATTTTACATTTCAATATAATAGCAGCAAAACTATTCCAATGACATGAGTGACTTAAAATGGATATATCTCCACTGGACCTGAATGAAATCACATGACGCAGGGACTAAAGTTGTAGCCCAGAGTATGTACTTTGTTTGTTCTCACCAATGCCAAGCGAGATTCCCACATGTGTTTGCAGTGTGCTTCGTGCACTGCATTAGGGTTAGTTATTGGAACAGTTTTGTTGCCCACTGTATTTGAGCCACTGTATTTCCTCCCCCTTATCTTGACCCTCATGGACCAATTAGAGAATTCCACCATATTTACCAAATTTGACATCCAATGGGGATAACAATGTCCATATCAAGGAAGGTGATCAATGAAAAGCCACCTTTATTACCCTGAAAGGACTGTTTGAACCTACAGTGATGTTCTTTGGCCTCTGCAATTTCCCCATGACCTTTCAGGCATTCATGAATGACACTTTCAACAACTTGATACCCAAAGAATGGCTACTGATTTATATGGACAATCTCCTCATCCACTCCTTTGACCTGGCCATCCATCATAAATACACCCTTTGAGTCCTTTAGCACCTTCAAGACCACCATCTATGTCTCAAACTCTCAAAATGCAAATTTGACAAGAATGAAGTTGAATACCTCAGCATGGTGGTCAGTAAGGGATATGCTCAGATGGACCCTGCCAAGTTATGCACAATCAAGGATTGGCCCCCCCCCCTACTGATGTCAAAGGCATCCACTCCTTCCTAGGATTTTGCAATTTCTACTGTAAATTCATCCCTAATTTCTCCTCTATCATTCAACCACTCCTTATTCTCACCTACAAGAATCAACCCTGGAAATAGTCCACCGCCCAAGAAACAGCCTTCCATCACCTCCAGTTCACTTTCACTTTGGCCCCTGTCCTCATGCTTTCTGACCTTTGCAAACCCTTTTTTGTTATGACTAATACTTCTCTTACTGCTTCTGGTGCAGTATTAATGCAGACAGACAACAATAGTGATTGTCATCCATGCATGTATCTGTCCAAAACATTCTCTCTTGCTGAATGAAACTATAATATTTATGATTGAGAACTCCTTGCAGTTCTGCATGCTCTCCAAGAGTGGAAGCATTATCTCTAGGGCACTGGACTGCCTGTTATGATCATTACTGATTACAAGAATCTGGCATATTTCTGCAATCCCTGCAAACTTTCTTGCTACCAGGCCAGGTGGCACTTATTCCTTCAGGACTTTGATCTCACCTTCATCCCTGTCCCTGGTACTACTATGGGCCCTGCCAATGCCCTCTCTCACTGTGATTATGTTGACACCTCCTCTGACAACCAGGCTATTATACTCCTCCCCAACACCATCTTTATTCAGAACCTTGACCTTGCCCTTGCTAAGAAGATTACTGCCTCCACTGCCTTCAACCCCCTTGTTCAATCCACCCTCTGGGCTATGGAAGAATCTCAACCCCTCTTTGGTCACTTGCACCCCAAAGACTGGATTTATCATGACAGAAACCTCTATTTTCAAGGTCACCTATACATTGCTTCCTTTTCCTGCCAGGAACTGGTTCAATCTATTCATGACTCTCCTATTGGGGGTCATGGTGATATTTTTCACACTATGGAACTCATCTCCCACAATTACTGGTGGCCTGGGCTAGCTGCATTCATCCATCAATTTGTTACTAGGTGTACAATCTGCCAGGCCTCCAAGATCAATACCCATCCAACAGTACCCCCTTTTTTCCCTCTCCCCTTCATATGCACCCATCCATTCCAGTAAGTTTCTGTTGATCTCATTACTGGCTTGCTGCCCATTTAAGGTTATGATGCTCTCATGGTTGTGGTCAACCATGGGTTTACAAAGAGGATAATTCTCACTTCTTGCACTTCAACTATTAACATAGAAGAAGTTGCTAAGATCTTTTATGAGAAAGTATTTACTAGGTTCAGTCTATATGACCATGTTATTTCAGATAGAGGCCCATAGTTTGCCTCTGCCTTTACCAAAAAGTTGGCTAGAATCCTCAAATACAATATACATCTCTCCTCAGCATACCACCCACAAACCAATGAAGAAACTGAATGTGTCAACCAAGAGGTTGAAACTACCTGTGAATCTTCTGTAATGGCATACAGACCCAATGAAAAGAGCTCATATCCTCTGGTGAGTTCCACTACAACTCCTCTGTTCATTCTATAACTAAAAAGACACTGTTTTTTCTTATAATGGGCTATGAATCCTGCTCCTACCCCCCACTTTGACCATCCTTTGTTGACTCCCTTGATAGCTGCCTCACTTGCATCAACAAATCCTATGAAGAAGTGTTAGTGGCCCATGAATTGGCCCAGAAGGCAATAAAATCCCATGTCACTGCCAAGTTCACCCCCTGGCAACAAGGTGATAAGGTGTGATTAGAAGGAAAGAACCTTCATGTCCCAAACCAATTGCAAAAGCTACTCCCCAAGTGATACAGACCATTTGAAATAGATAAAGTTATTTCCCCTATTTTCTACTGCCTCTGCCTACCTCCGATATAGAAGATCCACAATGTGTTCCATGCTTTACTGCTATCATCCTATTGGGAAACACTAGAACATGGCCTGAATTTCACTTACAACCCACCTAACATTGATGGAGATAAGGCAGAGTTCAAAGTTGAAAAAATCCTGCAATACAAGAAGGTCTGTGGATCATTCCATTTTCTCATCTTCTGGAAGGGATGGCTGATTTTTGAGTCAACATGGGAACCAGAAGCCAACTTGGAAAATGGACAGACCATCCTCCAAGAATATAAAAACTGCTTCCCCTCTGACTTTCCTTCAGTTTAAACAATCATTTCATCACCAAAGAAAATATCTATTGGCCACACCTCCTTCTCATCTTCTGCCTCCTGTTCCTACTGCCCTGTCCCTCATATCCTACCCCCATATCATATTAGAGCCATATGCCTTCCCACCAGGCATCAAAATATGTTGTATGCCTCCATTCTTTTAAATATTCATCTTATACTTCTTATTAAATGCAATCCTATGTTTTCAAGTCATGCCACCCTATGTAGGTTGGCTACTTTGTTTTGTACATATTTATCTCTTGATACATTATATTGTGACATCATCCTGCAGCATAACTATTAGGATCCTGACAGCACCTTCCATGGCATGGTCATCCAGTTAGGGCTTGCTAATGTTCACACTACCATCCTGGGACTTCTCCACACCAATGGCTTCAGTTATGTCATTGATTGTCTATCCCTTACCCACCTCTCTAACATCCTTGGCTCTCTTTATAAGTCATTGAATCTAGTAGACCAATAAATCTATGACAATAACAACTCTCTCTCTATACCCATGCCATTCATTGAAGTCCCAACTTGCCCCATCACACCCAACCTACTTCCTTCATTACCACCCACTATTCCCACTCATGCCATCACTGGAGATACCCCTACTGAGTTTGATATGGCTTGTATAGAGGATCTAGAAGTTGCCAATCAAGCAATCAAGGAGCAGGAAATATCAGCAGTATTTTCCCCTAGGGGTTCTATTTCTAATCCCATCATTATTGATGAACCAATCACCCCACCTGGTCTTCCCATTCCTTTTCCTCACTCCCTCTGTTGCTTTTGGTATAACTCACCCAATCACCTTATCCACCACTGCCCACAGTACTGATGTACCACCTGCTTTATCTGGGCCCCTGGCCATACTCATGGCAGATGCCCTTATTGAATTTGCCAGTACTGCCATGCAACTGGTCACCCTTCCTGTTATTGCCCCTTCCATCCTTGTGTGCATTGTGGCTTGTCTGCCCATTTCACTAGTTCCTATCCTAAGGCCTATTGTGCTTTCTTGGCCTCTGACTTTGATGATAACAATGTCATCTACAATGAGGGTGATCTTTTGGGGCTGGAACTTTGAAATCCAGGTATTTGATGATATAGAAGTTGTCTTCAAGGTGGTCCTTTGAAGCTACAAATGGGGTAATGTTATGATAGTGCATTATTCTGAGGAAATTTGTTTCCTTTTTACTTTCTTCCCTTTGGGTCACCCTAATGAGCCTAGTATGTCTGCTCAGGCTAACTTTTCCTTTTCACATCTGTAGTTTCAAATAGAACATTCTTTTGCCTTCTCAAACATTCCATAACCCCTTTGCTGTCATGTCTTGTTTGGGAACACTTTTTTTCTTTCATGGAATTCTTCTTCAAGGTTTCATCATATTCCTTGGTCTATATATGAATCCTACATAGTATAAATAGTGTTCTTTCTCTCCATGTACATTAAGCTAGTTCTACACAATCATACCTTGTTGTGAACTCTTCATTGATATGAGGTTGATCACCAATGAGACCCTTGGCATGTATATTCTATTTTAAAGGACTTCATTTTACCTTTGAGTAGATGCTTGGCTAGTATCTATGCAAGGTGCATATCACTTGTGACATTGTTCTGGAGTGTTATGCATGATGGAAAAACATGATTCAAATAAATATTAGATGTTGTCTCACTAATATATAAACAATGAACTATTCATCACTTATTATTGTTCTTTTTATTTGCAAAGTCTTCATCTTTATTTTTATCTTTACTCTTATTCCCATTTTTATCCTCATTATTTTTATTATTATCTTCCTGATCCTCCTGATTCTTCTTCATATTAGTAGCTTCTTTTTTATTTTCTGAACCTTTCCAATATTCTCCTGGATCTCTTTACTATCTCTATTTTCCTCTTTACTAGCATTTTTGTCACCATCATCTATTTCCCCTTTTGATTAATATTTCCTGGTTATTTTTTTATTGTATCAGATGTCTAGTAGATGGTTTCCTAGCATTCTTGCATTTTTCAGACTGGATATTCCTTGCTTGTCTCATCCTCTGCCTCGCTGCAATCAATGCCTTATTAGCTAGAAGTTCATTATGCAGTGGCTCAAATAAGTGTCCCAATATTGGGCCATTTTGGAAAGACTTGACATTTGCAAAAGAACCAAAATATATCAGCTTTGACCCTTGCAGGGTCATCAATAATCCTCCCTCCTATCCTGAAAATGAGCCCTTAGTTATGTGATTTTGTTGCCATTGCACTGAGATATAACAATTTCAAAATGACATGGCATTAGGGCACTTATTTGAGCAACATTTCTATTTTGTAATTTTGATACTTTGTATGTCCTCTCTTTGCTTTTATCACTGCCTCTAGTCTTCTAGGCATGCTTTCTATCAATCTTTGACATTCCTCAACCTCTATCCTGCCCCATTCCATATCAATTCTTTTCCAAAGATCCCAAACCCCTCTTGATAGTGTTGCATAGCTATTAAGCTTCTTTTTGAGAATTTGCCAGAGATATTCAATAGGATTAAGGTCTGGAGATTGTGCTGGCCAATCAAGAACCTTGATACCTTAATATTCCAGCCACTTCTGGGCTCTTTTAAAGGTATACTTGGAGTTATTTGTTGAAATATTAGACAACCGGTAGGTGCGGTATACGCCATGTATTACATAATCACCAGTATTTGAGACTTTTCATACGGTAATCACACCTCAGCTGGTTTACCAACCACTGAGGTGAGTATAGACTACATTCTACTATATTTACTATAGTACTGACTATCTATAGTACTTACTATTCAATAGGTAGATATACAGCTGGTTTACCAACCACTGAGTACTTACTATTCAATATTATTATCTTGTTGAAAAATAATGTGCTCTTTAGGAATCCCAGAATTTTCCATAGTAGGAAGCAGATTCTCCTCCAAAATGGAGACATACTGCTCAGAATTCACCCTCTCTTCCACTTCTGCAAGATCCCCACTCCATTCTAGCCCATGCATCCCCAAACCATCAAGAAACCTCCTCCAAACTTTACTATTCCCTGTACCTCCTTGTTTGCAAAGGTTTTTCTGCCACTTTCCACACAGCTTCCTTCTATCTGACCCAATCCTATTGATCTTGGTCTCATCTGACCAAATTACCCTAGTCCAGTCCTACACAGTCCAGTGTTGGTGCTTGAAAGCAAAGTCCAGCCTATATTTTCTATGCTTTATAGACAAGAGTGGCTTTTTCTTCTTGACTACAGCCTTTAGAGATGCAGACTTTAGCACATTGTGAATTTTTTGGGAAGAGACAGGAGAGGAGAGGGTAGAATTAATGAGATGGGTTGCCTGGACAGCATTTTTTTCAACCTTGCCAAAGATAATACTAGAGACAATTCCTCTTTTGTTAGTAGGAGAAAGCTTAAAAGAAGGGCCTAATTTGATATTTTCCCTGCCTGGATGAATCTTTTTGCTAACCCTAGCTAAAGTGGACTTCCCCAGACCAGTTTGGAATAATATATTTATAGCAGAAAAACCAAATTCAGAGAAAAAGAGCATATAGGCTCTAATAGAGGCAAAAATGGGTGTTATGCTTGGACCAGGGAGGTACGAGCATAGACTTGGTCTTCCTCTCATCATTTGTTCTAAGTGCTCAAAGGCAGCTTAACCCCCAACTGCAATGGAGGATTTGGGTTAGGAGGGACTAGTCAAGAGATTGTTGAGAATCAGTTGTGAGGAATTAGCAGTACTTTCAAGTAGATCTAGTCTAAGGAGTACGGTACATAGGGCGAGGTTTATATACCCGTATAAACCAAGCACGGACCAAGTTCATAAATGGAAATAGAAAGATTGTACGATTTGAGCAAGAATGGCCATTGGCCGAATAGAAAGTCGTACGATGGAATGTAAAGGAATAAAATGTGATCATGGGAATGATCATGAGAAGTCTGAAGGTGTGACTGTGGGAATGGTCAAGTGGTTATACAAGTCACATATAGTGAGAAATAAAGAGAGAAGAATAAGTAAATTGTAACATTACCCTCTGTTTAGACGAAAGGTTACCCAAAATTTCTTTCTATAAGTTGATGAATCTGCCAGCGGGGAAACCAGTGATGTTGGAGTATCCTACATCATCAATGACACCATCTCCTGGGTCGGAGTCATAGGATATCAGGGAATCCTGTTGATAACAATGGTGTGAAGAGCAAGAGGAGTAGGAAGTTTGTGATGACCGGCCAGACGAGGAAGACAAGGTATGCCATTGACAAAGAGGGAAATTTGCTTGTATGTGACCAGGTTAGAACTGAAGACAGAGAGGGCATTGATACAATGAGCAGTTTACGCAGACATGACCTAGTCGTCAACAGACAAAGCATGCTTCAGGGAAGCAGGGGTCAAATGGGGTCAATGGGGCTAGTGCAATGGCTCGCTGGCGGTCTTCTTCAATGGATTGTCATTCTAGTTGGTCAAGCATCCTTACTTCATCTTTAGTTAAAACAGGGGTGGTGACATTGTCGGGTATGAATCTTCCGTGGGGAATGGGGATGGCAGTGGTAGGAGATGGTGATGGGTCTCTGCATGGGGGTAAAGGAATGGGATCTGGGGATGAGGTTCGGTTGAATGGTGGACTGATATGGGACCAATGGGCCAAGAGGTCATTAAGTACATCTTCCATCTGAAGTTGGTCCATCCTGATTAATAACTGATCCTCTATCTCATCTCTTGCATGTTGAGCCATCTGGAGAGCCATTCTGCATGTCCACACTAGCTCTTCTTGTAAGTCGTTTCGGGGTTTGGGTAATCAAACCATGATGTGGTCTAGACAGAGGGTGACATGTCAATTCACCAAAAAAGATCTATATAAAATGTCTAAAGGTGAATTGGTGTCCAATGAGTGAGATAAGGAGAGGGCATAGGAGGGTTCAAGAAGCGGAATTGTCATGGCTTGGAGGCCGGTGTCTGATATGGGGTTTTTAAATCAGTGGGCATACTGGTATTCAAGGGTGGTGTTCATGGTGGTGGTTTCAGTTCAAAGAGGGGATGATGGGAATGACTGTGGGTATGCCTTTTTATAGGCCTTCAGTAATCTCCTCACATGATCTAGGGAACTTTTCGGTTCCCATGAGTTATCAGCTGACGAATATCCTTTCCACTTGATTAGGAATTTCTGTCAGGTCAGGGATCCTTTATGACTCAGGATCGCTTCTATTTCATACTCCTCTTCTCTGGTGATAAGGTCAGGTGGTGGTTGTTTGAAATTCAGACCATGTACATTGTTCTTGTGATAAGGAGATAGGAGGGAGGCATGAAACATGGGGTGGATCTTCCATGTTTCAGGGAGTTGAAGTTAGTAGGTGATTGGGGATAGGACTTTCGTTATCATAAAGGGTCCTTCCTGTTTTGTGGTGAACTTCAGGTTGTTGATGTGGTGCTTCAGATTCCACACTTCTAGCCAAACTTTGTTTCCTTCAACGAAGGGTGTAAAGGAGTGTCAATTTCTTCTCTTCATTGTCATCTGTGCTAATTCATGAGCAGCCAGTGCTTCGTCTCGGGCTGTGGAGAGTTGTTTCAGGCGGTTTTCTACTGCGGGAAGGTTCGTGTCGGAAATGACTGTGGGGAGTGATCAGGGTTCATAACCCATCATCAGGAAGAATGGAGATTGTCCAGTTGTGGAGTGAGCTTGGTGGTTATGTGCAAATTCTGCCATAGGGATCTTTTCTGCCCACAAGGTAGGATTCAATTCGCAGTAAATCTGCAGGTATGTCTCAATCTCCTGGTTTACCTGTTCTGTTTCTCCATCTGTCTGTAGGTGATATGCCATTGATAAGGCAAGGTCATATCTGAGGAGTTGTCCTAGTTCTTTCATGAAGGCGAAGGCGAATTGTGGGCCTCAATTGGAAATAATCTTGTCATAAAGGCCAAAACAAGTGTAGACCTTTTTGTAAAACAAGGCCACAATGCCGGCCGAATTAGTCGTCTTCTTAGTGGGGAAAAGGATTACCCCCTTCATAAGCCCATGGTCGACCACAACCAGCAGTGAATCAAAATCATCAGATAGGGGGAGGTCGGTAATCAAGTCGCATGACACCTATTGAAAGGGTTGGGACACATGTGAGGGGATTGGATTCAGCGGTGTGGTGGTCAGATGGGTGTTGGCCTTATTCTGCTGGCATATAGCACAGCCTTCAACGTATTTTCTAACATAGGTGGCTAGGCCAGGCCACCAATATTTGCAGGTGATGAGTTGTCGCATTTTCAGATAGCCAGGGTGTCCAGTGGAGTTGTGATTGTGATTCTGAGAAACAATGGCATGTTGATGGTCAGGGGAAATGTAGACCCAGTTTTGGTATGTAAGGATACCAGTGTCATATTTCCAGTCAGAGAGTCGGTTGTGGAGAAAGAATGGGACACCTTCCATTTGTCGAAGAGCCATGAGGACAACTGGGTCATTAGGGGTGGAGAGGTGTATCTTGTCCTGTAGGGCAAGGTCGACAAGGTTGACAAAAACCAATGGAGGAAGAAGAGTCATTGCCATGTTATCGTTGTCATGTAGGGGAATCAAATCTGGTCGTCGGGAAAGAGCGTCAGGGCTGGAGAGAAGTTTTCCAGGTACATGCATTATCTGGAAGTCATAATTAGCAAGGTCTAACAACCATCGCACTTGTTGTCAGTTCAGGTTTTGCAGTTTTCTAAAATATGTCAGGTTTTTATGATCAGTGAAAATTGTCACTTTATGTGGCATTTCTTGTAGGTAGTGATGCCATGTCTTCAATGCTCGTATGATGGCAAGCAGTTCTCTGTCAAATATGTTATAATTTCATTCAGCAGAAGTGAAGGTCTGGGAGATATATGCATAGGGGTGCCATTCTCCATTGGTGTCAGTCTGTAGTAGTATCCCTCCAGTGGCATACTTTGAGGCATCTGTTGCAATGGCAAATGGTCATTCAAGGTTCAGCATGGCCAGAACTGGTTCTTTGGTAAAGATCGTTTTCAGCCTGTTGAAGGCATCATCATGTCATGGCCCCCATTCCCAGGGGTGGTTCTTCTTTGTAAGGCTGAGGAGGGGTCTGGCAATGTTGGAGTAATGGGGTATGAATTGTCTATAAAAGTTAGCAAACCCCAAGAACAATCGAACATCTTTAACTTTTGTCAGTGTCAGCCAGTTCTCTATCCCTTTCACCTTGACTGGGTCCATGGCAACATGCCCTTGCTTAATGATCATGCCAAGGTATTTGACTTCGGAGCAATCGAAGTGGCATTTTTCGAGCTTTAGGCAGAGGTCAAGTTCTTTCATGCGTGCTAGGATGTGTTGTGTTCATTCTTCATGAGCCTTCATGTCACCTGAGAAGATTAGCAGGTCATCCATATATATTACCAGCCATCCTTCCACTTTCATGTCCCTAAAGGAATCATTTATGAATCTCTGAAATGTGGAAGGTGAGTTTGAAAGATCAAAGAACATCACAGTTGGCTCATAAAGCCCCTTGTGAGTAATAAAAGTGGCCTTCCACTGGTCACCATCTTTGATCCTGATGTTGTTGTACCCCTATCATACATCAAATTTTGTGTAAACGTTTGTGTCCTTTAGTTTGTTGATGAGGTTGGAGATTAGCGGGAGAGGATAGGTGTCTTTAATCATATGTTTGTTCACGTATCGGTGATCTTGGCAGGGTCGCAAACTGCCATCTTTCTTGTTGATGAAAAAGAATGGAGAGGCCTGAGGAGATTTCGAAGGCTGTATTTTTCTGGTTTGTAAGTTTTTTTCTATAAAAGCTTCCATGGCCTTCCATTTGTTGGGGGATAGTGGGTATACCTTCGCTACCTTAGGGATAAAAGAGTCGTCAAGGTTGATCGGGTGGTCATAAGGTTGTGAAGAAGGGATGTGATCAGTAGCCTCCTTTTCAAAGATCATTCTAAACTCCTCATATTCTTTTGGGAGCGTTAGTTTTGGTTTCTTCTTTTTGGCTTCTTCAGCAAGTCTTGTGGCTGTTGTATATGCGTGGAGCCACCACGCTCGTCAGTGTCGGGGGAGTCATTCTATGCTTAGGAGTGTTCTTCATTCCCAGTCAGTGTGCTTCCTTATTCGTTTGATCATTTGTTTGGGGGTTGTAAGTCCACAAAAGTTAAGAATTCTCTTTGTTCCTGCATCGGAAGATCCAAAGCCTTTGTCTCCTCGTTCAGTTTTGTCAAGTTCTTTGACTTTGTCCAGGAGTGAGGTGTCGATCTTTTCCAGCATGAGTTGAGCTACTCAATCTCCAGCATTGATTTCAATGTCGTCCTTCGAATGGTTGAACAGTAGGACTTTTACAGGTCCTTTGTAGTTGGGGTTGATCATGCCCGCTCTGGTCTGGATCATATGCTTAGCAGCAAGTCTGCTCCAGGGGGCTATTCATCCATAGGTTCCTTTCGGGAGATGTATAGCAATCTTCGTATCAATCAGCTCTTTTCCTAGAGTGGAGATTGTTGTTGATTTGGCAGCATATAGGTTGTGTCCTGCCACATGCTCGGATCCTTTCATGGGGATCTTTGCATTCATTGTCAGCCTTTTGACTTTAAACTCGGAGGCTTCAACCAAGCGAATGAATCGTTGCCAAAGTTTTTTCTAGAGGAACAATGTCGTTTGGTAGAATTTGGAGGAGAGGTCGTGTAAGTCATGGATATTGATGGTCCCTTTCTTCCAGTCAATCATTGGATTTACCAATCGAAGCCAAGGCATTCCCAGTATTGCTTTCTGCCGTCCACAGTTTATGAGGTAAAACTTCCCTTTCGTGATAATGTTATTGGTTCGGAAGTAAAGGGTCATCTGGTAAAGGATGTCACCATTCTTTTTCTGGGTGGCATCAACATTTTGTACCATGATTGGATGAGGCAGTTTTTCTACTGGGAGTTGGTGTCATTTTGCAAAGTTCCAATCTAGACAAGAGATTTCTGCTCCACAATCAATAAGGGCTTTCGTTTCAACATCTTTTTCGCTCTTCCCTGAAGCCATAAACTGAATTGGAACTTGAAGTCCATGTTTATTTTGATTGGCTATTAATACAGGGGAGCAAGAAAGTCAGGGAGGCACTTGCGTTGATAAAGTCCTCCTTTCTAAAAACTCTTTCATTTCAGGGAGATATGGGCCGTTTGTACAGCCTCTTCATCATCACTTTCTTCAGCGTCTGCCCCATCTCCAGAGTCTGAGGACTCTTCTTTCTTCACAACTCACCTCACAGCTTTTACTAAATCCTTCTTCTTCTTCTGAGTTGAAGGGCAAGTTGTTTTCTTTGTTTCAGGGCAGTTCCTTGATAGGTGCCCTTGTTCATGGCAAGTGAAACATTTGCCGGTTCTGATGTGGTCCTCTTGTTCCTTTCGTGAGAGTTCCACATAATTTACATCCATTGCATCTGGATCATTTGTTGTTCATTAGGGGGTGTAAGTTGGTCTGGGCTGCTGATTTCTGTTGTTTCTGGTCAGGTTCATTCAGGCTGTGAATGCTGACAATTGTTTGTAGGCAGCTTGAAAATAAAGCGCCTTTTCAAACCACTCTTCAATGAAGGTGGGAGGGGTGTCCATGCTGAGGATTCTTCAGGTGATTGCTGGTTTCAGTCCTCAGGAGAAGAATTCAATCAGCACAGCATCTCCTGTTATTTTACTATGAGAAGCATACATCCGAAAGTTGGCAATATATTTGTTGAGAGTTATTGCCTTCTTCTTGTTGTTCATTATTAGCATTGCCATTTTGGCGATGGCATTGGCTTGGGTGTTGGCATACTCAAAGATATGCTTGAATTTGTCTTCAAATTGCACGAATGTTTTGAAGGACAGTGTCTTTCTGTTCAGGCAGTCAGCCCAAAATCTTGTGGCCCACTGGAATGCTACATCTTCTTTCATATATGAGAGGATGTAGGCTACCCTCTTGTTGTCATCATTGTATATCTCCTTATTGATCAGCAGATAAGCTTTAATGGAAAGAAGAAAGGACTCAGCTTTGCTGGATGAGCCATCATATGGTTCAGGTGCTCCGATCTTGAGTTTGGTGGGTTTCATCATTGTCATAGTGCTTGAGGGGGTTCGGACTGTGAGAGTGCATTTGCTTGGTTCTGCGGGTCATTCAGGTATAGTGGCTAAAATGCTCAGTCCTGCGGTTCGTTCAGTGGTTCAGGCTGCGAGAATTCATTTTGGTTCTGCAGGTCATTCAGCGGAGGGTTGGGGTTCTTCCTCCAACTTTTGAGTCAGTGGCCAGGGTTCTTCCTCTGGTATTGTTCATCCATATTCTGGTTCTGAGTCTGAGGTGTCAGAAATAAGAGGGTCGGGGTGTTGGAGTTTGAGTGGGAATATTCGTAGGGGTTTCTTGCCTTTTGTAGGCATGGACTCTGGGTTGTTCCGGGACAAAATCTTAAATGGTGGAACTGGTCAGCAACAATAGCTGCCAGTAAAAGAGAGACTAGATCTTTTGTTACGCTTGGACTGGGGAGGTATGAGCATAGACTTGGTCTTCCTCTCATCATTTGTTCTAAGTGCTCAAAGGCAGCCTAACCCCCAACTGCAATGGAGGATTTGTATCAGGATCACACACTCAAAGTGAATGTGGCCTAAAATGATGAATACCAAACGTGAGAAAAGTACACTATACACTACTGACTACTTATATAGTACATGACTGAAGCGCATGGGCCAATTGAGGGCCGACTATAGAACAGTCTAGACTATCATGTCATCATAGATCCCTTAGCCCTAGTGGCTATGCGATAAGATAAGATAAGATAAGATAAGATGGAAAGATAAGATCGTATGATACAGATATCGGAAGGGGAAAGGAAAAGGAAAATAGAGGTTCTGACATTACCCCCTTTTCAAAGCTGTTGCTCCGAAACAGCGGGGATTTTGAACATATGTGAGGGAAGTCGAATTAGAGAGGTGGCGAAGGATTTGAAGTTGGTGTCTTGGAAGAGAGTAGTATCACCTATACAAAGTGGACAATCGCACTTTTCAAAGATGGCTTGGTAGATCGCATCTGGGTTTTCCTTATAGAATTTTTCAATCACTATACTCAACCTCATATTCTTCAGTTTGTTTGACTATGATAGGTGGTGGGGGTGTAGGTTTGGCTTGAGACGGGAATACTCCTTCTGTATAGGGCCATAGATGGGATTCATGGAAAACAAGGTGTATTCCTCGCCATGTCTTTGGGAGTTCGAGTTCATATGCTGCTGGACCGACCTTTTTAACGACCTTGAATGGGCCATATTGTTTGTCTTCTAGTTTCTTGGTCGGTCGGTCAGAGCGGATGTGTTTTCCATCGACAAGGACTTTGTCTCCAGTCTTGTAGATTACAGGGGTACGCACCTTTTGATCGTGGTATTTCTTCATTTCCTGCGCTGCTTTCTCCAGAGCCGTTTTAGCCTGGGTGTGGGCCTCTCTCATCCAAGACGCGAACTCGTGGGCTTCCTCGCTCTTTGTATCACATCGATCATCAGTTCTGATCAGCGGTTGCTGTCCATAATTGAGTAAGAAGGGAGAGGACTGAGTCGCGCTGCTTGTCTTTTGATTGTGCGCGAACTCTGCTAGAGCTAACCATTCCACCCAATCGTTCTGACGATGATTTACGTAGAGACGAAGGTACAACTCTACTTCTGAGTTGATCCGTTCGGTCTGTCCATCGGTTTGTGGATGATAGGCGGTAGATGGGTTTCCTTCAATGTGGAGTAATTTGTACAGATCGTTCATGAAGGATGAAACGAACTGTGGGCCACGGTCTGAGATCACCTTCTTGGGAGTGCCATGGAGCTTGAATACGTGATCGCGGAATATGGTGGCAACTCCTTTGGCGGTGATTGTGGAAGAGACCGGAAAGAGGTGAATCATCTTGGAAAACCTATCGACGATTGTGAGAATTGCGTCTTTGCCTTGTGACTCTGGCAAAGGACCGATTATGTCAACTGAGATGATTTCCCAAGGGGAGGAGGGGACTTTGTTTGGAGTGAGCGTAGTGTGGGCGGGGACCGTGTGTGTTTTGGCTTTCTGGCAACGGTCACATCCTTGGACATATGTCTCGATATCTTTTCTCATGGTTGGCCAGTAGTAGTGTGTCATTATCAAATCACGCGTTTGACGAACTCCTGGGTGACCCGCGATAGGGTGGTCATGGTTTTCCCTTATGATTTGTTCGCGGAATTACTTAACCCATGGAACGTATACTAGACCCTTCCATCGTATGAGACCGTTCTCTTTCGTCCATGAGGATTTATCCTTCTCAAGTCCTTCTATCACGTACTTCTTGGCACGGTTCTGGTACTGAGTGATCTGAGATTCTATGCTAGACCATTTTTGTGCTTTGATTTCAGCGGACGGTTTTGGAGTGAAAAGAGTTTCTGGAAGCAATATTTTCTGCTTATTGTCAAACTCTACCCCCTTTTCATAATCTGGCCTCCTGGACAGAGGATCAGCGGGGTTTGTCTTGCCCAAACGGTGTGTGATGACGAAGTCATACTCTTGAATGATTTGTTGCCATCAGGCTTGATGGCGGGAGAGGTCGACTGGCTTCTTGAAATACTCTAAGTTCTTATGGTCCGCTAAGACCTCGAACGGGTGTTTGGCTCCTAGCAAATACTGGCGCCACTCTTTCAATGCATAGATCACTGCAAGCATTTCTAAGTCTGCTGCGTGGTAGTTTCTTTCAGCATCGTTGAGGGAGCGCGAGATGAATGCTATGGGGTGCCAAATTCCTCCTTGGTGTTGCGATAGGACTGCTCCAACACCTATTCCTGACCCGTCAGTCTCCACTCTGAACGGATCATTGTCGTTAGGCATGGCAAGGGTGGGTGCAGACGTTAACGTCTCTTTGAGCAAGTCCATCGCTTTTTGATGCTCTTCGGTCCATTTGAACTCCTTTTGTTCTGATGTGAGCACGTTGAGAGGCCGAGCGATTTGGGCAAAATTTTTAATGAATCGCCTGTAGAAATTGAGAAAACCGGGAAACCCTCGCAGTTGCTTTCGTGTCTGGGGAGTCAGCCACTCTCTAATCGCTTGAACCTTTTTTGGCTCCATCTTCACCTTATCTTGTAACACGATTATACCAAGGAACTCTGTTTCCTGGACTTCAAAATCGCATTTGTCATGTCTAAGGTATAGGTGTTCTCGTCTGAGTATACTGAGGACCTCTCTTACTATTCTCCTATGCTCTTCCAAAGTCTTGGTAAAGATCATAATGTCATCTATGTAGACTACTACGACTCCCTTGTTGATCAGATCTTTGAAAAGAGCGTTCATCATAGTTTGGAATATAGCTGGAGAATTCGTAAGGCCAAAGAACATTACGAGCGGCTCGAAGAGCCCTCGGTTGGTGCGGAAGGCAGCCTTCCATTCGTCACCTTCTGCCATGCGGACATTGTTATAGCCCCATCTGACATCGAACTTGGTATAGTACTTGGCTTCTTTTAGCTTGTCGACTAATTCGTTGATCAGGGGTAAAGGATATCGGTTGCGTATTGTTATTGCATTCAGCTTGCGATAATCCTGTACAGGGCGGAGGCGTCCATCTTTCTTCTTGATAAAGAAGAATGCAGAGGCGAAGGGACTCTTGAAAGGTCTAATTCGTCCCGACTTGAGATTTTCTTTGAGGAAGGTGTCAAGCTCCTTTTGTTCTCCAGGGCCTAGTGGGTACATCTTACAGTCAA
>JBBPQW010000585.1:0-16557 GCA_038092695.1 Boletus rubropictus
AGTGAGATGGACTGGCAGAAGAGTGGGTGGGCGATCCGACGGAAGTGTAATCAAGTGTGCAAACACGACTTTTTCGCTCGCTACAACTGAGAGCACTTCCACACAGAGTATGCCTAGGACGTTGTGAGCGAAACACAGATGACACTGATATAAAGCTTACTTTCCAGGAGAGGTTGCTACTGATAAAACCGGAGCAGGAGGCCTACGAGACACTGACAACATTAATTCTCTTTCTTCCTGAGTCTGGGAAGAAACAACATGATCAATGTGCTGGTGTCGCTTGCGCTTAGGTGTAGCGTCGAGATGGAGAAGGTATTGGCTCTGAGAAGATGGAACAGGAATCATGGGTACAAGATGACCGTCGGAAAATTGATCATCCAATGTCTCTGACCGGATGATGTATTGCTTTGGGAGTATAGACGTACCATCTCGTGGAACAGAGACAGTATCTTTCTCGGGAGCATGAAAGGGATCAGAGCAACTCGGGCCAATGGGAGAATACGGAGGACTCGTAGTTAAACGAGCCAGGGGGAGTACCGCATAAGATGCACCCGGACTGGGTTCTCCTGGAGAGACCTGGCTTAACTTGGAAGGCACGTGGCGGTTAGGACGTGACAAAGGGGAATGATCACCATTGATGCCATGCACGGGCTCAGCCATTCCTCGTGATGATGTCTGTGGAGTCGCAAGACCAATGGTGTGATTAGAAAGTCGGTTATCAAGAGAGAACTCTATGTCGATGGGCTTAATTGCTTTCCACTGATCAGCGGACGACGCCGCAGGAGTAAAAGGTGATTTGGGAACAGCATCTTCTGCACCCGTGCGTGATGAAAAAGTCGAATTCGAAGGCAGAGGTTCAAATCCCAGTTGCGAGAGATCGTTCTCGCTCGAGAGAGTTGGATTGTGTTCAGTAGAAGACGATGAGACACCAGTCGATGTGTGTCGCGTTTTGCCTGGTAATCCTTCGACACGTTCACCACGCACGCGCTTTCGAGCGGAAGCGACAGGAGTGAGCAGCTGCTGGGTTGTTGGTCGTGGCTTGGACCGTCCGACAGAGGTGCTTAATGTGCTCGTGGTGGGACACCGCACATTGCTCCTGCTACGCTTTAAAGAGCGAGCAGCTGACTGCGAGTCTTCAGTAAGACTGTCGTTCTTGTGCGGGAAGGCGCGAGATCTGGCGTCTTTGCTGCCCTTGGTGAAGTAGACGGTGAGAGGGAGTTCTTCCTGGGACAAATCCATGCAAGCAAAGGAGGAGGACCAAGTTAAGCCATCGTCGGAGTCGACACGCTTTTAAAGTCCGACAGTAACCAGCGTCGCGTCACGCGTCACCAAACTACTGCCATCTCCACCATGACTGTCATGGAGTCGCAACTGAAAAAACGAAGGATGTCAAGCTCGACACAACCACCGCCCTCATCCCAACTTCGGGTGATGAGACTCTCGGCGAAAGCCAAGCTACCTACCCGTGGCTCTCCTTTCGCGGCAGGGTATGACCTCTATAGGTATCTCGCCCCCTTTATTTCCTAGGACGCTGCGTTGAACTGTACAAAAGTGCCGAGAGGAAAACAATTCCTGCACATGGAAAGGCGCTAATCGACACGCAGCTTTCCATCGCTGTTCCACCTGACACATACGGACGCGTCGCACCGCGGAGTGGACTTGGTAAGTGTCGATGAGTCTTGTTTTGCGCTTGTCCAAGACACGAACTTTGAAGCCTCCAAATTCATGATCGATACTGGCGCTGGTGTCATCGACGCAGACTATCGTGGCACAGTCTTTGTTTTGCTCTTCAATCTCTCTGCTGAGGATTTTGAAGGTGGGTTCGGGTTGGGCAATTGGGTCAGTGACTAAGGGAAACTTTAGTTCAAGAGGGTGATCGCATCGCTCAACTGATCATTGAGAGAATATATACTCCAGACGTTTTGGAAGTTGAGGTTGGTCCCGGTTCGAGCGTGTCGTATATGATACTCATTGTTTGGAAAGGAACTCGAGGAGACTCTTCGAGGAATCAACGGTTTTGGGTCAACAGGTGGACACAGTCAACTGGTGATCCACTAGGATTGATATTATCGTTTGGTACATTGCCCATCCTACAGTCATGAGAAGTGTCGCTTGATTGTACTCAACCCGAACGTGTCCGTTTTGATCCGCGGCTAGCTGTCTAGTGTTAGACCAAGACCACCTGCTTCGCGGCCATGAAACACACCGCGGTCGTGCTATCTCTCCCGGTCAGTTTCCACGACATACATGCCCTCTAGCGTCCGATTTGCGATGTGAAGTAGCCTTGTCCCCTGTATCTTGTCGTCCGGTGGCTCCTTTGTCGGAGAAGTCGTAGTACTACTCCCCGTCCAAATACGCCCATCTAGGACAGAACTGTCCGTCGGGCGATCAACGTCGACAAGTTTGACAGCCTCGACAAGTCTGACAAGTTCATCAAGCTCTTTCTTTGTGGTATCATATTCGGGTGTGCCTTCCGTTGGGGGGATGAGAGCAGAAAGCTCATGAAGCCGAAGAAAAGTGACCGACGAGAGAGATCGCGAAGGATACGAAGACACGAGTTCTCTGAGGGACCACGACGGTTTTACAGGAATTCCACAAGCATCTGTTCCGACTCGTCTGGTTTGAGGGAGAGCCCTGAGCGTTCTCGAGTGTCGCCACATGAGTGACTGTGGGAAAGTTACATGGCGTCTTTGCCAGAGCGTAGCGGGTCTACCTCGGCAATGAATCAAGCAGCCACCCGTGCCTTCCTCAAGCTACTCCCCTCTCCCCTCCCTCCGTCTCTCCGTACCACACCTGCGAGCCTCTATCAGGTTCTCTCTCGCAATCCTAACGATGGTGTCGGTCAGAAAGTTCACCAAACCAGGTGGACCCAGAAGGGAATCGAGAATTGCTACTGGCAGGTGACCAAGACGCGCCTCAAACACGAGGGTACGCATGGAAAGGCATGGGGAAGACTAGTGTGGAAGGGTGAGTCTGTTGACCTTGGTGCCGTCTGGTGTGCTAAAATACCCAAAGGAAAAGTTGCGAGCAAGCGGGAGGAAAGGATATTCGGATCACTCAAGTATAAGTGGTCTACGGGGCCGTCATGATATGGTGCGCTGGTTTCACTGACACTGGGCTGCGAGAAATTGCTGACGCCCCTCCCAGCTTCGCCACGCCTATCTGGTATATACGTTCATGACCGTCCGATACCACAACACCGTAGCTTTGTTAGATTTTACTCTGGTGTAAAGGACTTGGAGTGACTGTTACAAGTGTGACATACCACGCACATGGGAAGCGACTACTCCGCACGAGCTGTTGGATTGTTGCATTTGCAGCAACTGAGTTCAAAGGGGCTCTCCAGAATGGACTCACAACAGCTTATTGACGCGCAGTTCAACCGCGCGGTAGAGATCGTGCAGAATCTTCCGAAGACAGGCTCCATACAAACAGGCTATGAGGAGAAGCTAACAATGTACAGGTTCGCATCCCGTTCAACTAAAACCCACACCCAGCACTGATGCTTTCGTTTCCTGCCATGCAGTCTCTATAAGCAAGGTTCTCTCTTTCACCCCACACCTGCTCGGCTTGGCTCACTATCAGGCTCTAGCCACCGTCGGAAATGTCACAACTTCTCGTCCAGGAATGTTTGACATGCTGGGACGAGCAAAATGGTATGTCAATCCTCGCTTTCCCCAAGTCACATATTGATGGCCTTTCGCCTTTCCAAGGGATGCCTGGGCAAAACACCGAGATCTAGATCAATACGAGGCAAAATGGCTCTATGTCGATGCTTTGCTAAAGGTATTCGGCTCACCCCAACTCCCAACCTCGTTGTGTTCTGACGCGGGTCGTTCCAAGGCGTTGAGCAAGCATTCCGATAAGTCAGTTGCAGGAGATTTTATAGACGAATTGCGGTCCTACGGGGGGGATTCCGGGAACCTCGTCTCGAGTTGTATGTTGCCGTCAATTTCCCTCTAACTATGTTTTAATTTCATGTCTTCCAGACACGTTGACCCGAACCGGATCGAGGGGGTCATCATCTGCTTCTGAAGACAGTCCCGCTATACCCCCATCCCACGGTCTTCATGATTTCCAGCATTCGTCAGCCCACCAGCACTTTGGTGCCGTTGTCAATGAGAGCTCAGACGATGGGGAAGCAAGTGATGAAGCTCGGGATCTTCCAGCCGTCCGCGATGTCAGTCAACAACAACGACCCTTATCCTCCGTTTCGTTTTCCTCGCGGTACAGGACACCTTTTACAAGTTCCTATGCACTTTCGCCACCTCCACCACGCCGAACGAGTGTACCTCCAATGCAGCCCCTTCCTAATTTTGAGACGCTATCTGCATTCGCAGATCCACATACAACTACGTCTCCTCCGCAAATTCGGTCTGCGGAGACCCCTTACAGAAACCTCTCCATAACCTCTCGATATAGCACCACAACTGGGGCACCTCCGAGACCCCCCTCGCGGGCGGTATCAGTTTCACTAGAGCTCGCAATGGAAAACATGCAAGCACATCTTGCAGCCCTTACAGAACGCATGGATACCCTTGAATCGTCCTTTGCAACTCATTCCAACCCACAGGCTCAAAGTTCCATTCCTCCTTCGCGCGCTTCTTCTGGTCGTGGCAGTCCCGCGGTCTCAAGATCCGTTTCTCAGGTCTTCAAATGGGATGTCGATGACATGGGTCTGTGGACACTCGTTCTTAAACCACTGCTTCAAAATCTCTTCTTTCTACGACGATTCGTTGTGTTTTTCCTCAGCAGTGGCCAGGGTAGATCCCCATTGCAGGTTGTAGTCAGGAGGCTCTGCTTAGATATGTCGTTCGTGATGATGGTGGTGGGAGTCCTGAGGACTGCCTGGATAAACACACGGACGAGGCGAAGGGAGGTTGCAGCTGCTCTGGTCGTGCTCTGGGGGGCGGTCAGAGGAAAGAAGAGGATTCCTGGAAATTTATGGCTGTGACGTTGGTGTTTTGATATTTGCAGCGTACAGCTACATATGCTTCAGTGCAAATTGAGTCTCGGAGTGCATAGTCTTTCAGGACGCATACTGGTACTACTTGGTGCGTTGATAATGGTCCAAGGATACAATTTCTTGGGTGCATGAACACACCATTGGCTATTGACGCTCAAGACATGTCAACGACACAGCGGATGCAATCCCCTCCCTTGAACAAACTATCAACAAAGCAGACGGAACTTTACAGATGCTGACATACATGCATATCGTGGAACCCTCTGTTGATCTCTTCAAACTTGCGGTGATGAGTGACGTATTCATCAATCTTGAGGGTGCCTTTGAGATAGTCTGATAATTTCGCCTCAACCATGTATGATCTGGATGCATAAAGACATATCACATACCTTCAACAAGGCCAGGCAACTCTGTGCGACCTTTCACTCCACCGAACGCTGTACCCCGCCAAGTGCGACCAGTGACCAGCTGGAATCTGGGTGGTCCTCGTGAGCTCTAATGGCCCAAAGGTCCCAAGTTGGGTACCTACGGTCTTGTGGAGATCTCCTGGCCAGCAGCTGCAACACCAATAATGGTCGACACGCCCCATCCCTTATGACAGGCTTCCAACGCCGACCTCATGACGTGCACATTCCCTGTGGCGTCAAAGGTGAAATCCAATCCGCCGTCTGTGATCTCGACCAGATAGTCCTGGATACGTTTCCCTTCGGGGAGCTCGGCGGGGTTCACGAACTCGGTAGCACCCATCTTGAGTGCCCAATCTCGCTTTCTGGGGTTGGTATCAATGGCAATGATGCGGGAAGCACCGACGATAGCGGCAGTGGAGATAACACCGAGGCCGATAGCACCGCACCCGAAGACAGCGACGCTAGAGCCCTCTGCAGGTGCACGTAAAAGATCAGATGAATAGCACAACGGAGATGGGGATGACATACGAATTCCTGGTTGCTTTACGACGGCACCCCAGGCAGTCGTAATACCACACCCCAGGAGACAGACTTTGTCGAGTGGCGCATTCTTGTTGACAGCAACCACGGAGACGTCTGCAACGACCGTGTACTGCGAGAATGTGGAGGTACCCATCTGGAATACCAAGACGAGTTCCGGTGGGTCGATCAGTTGCGCTCCATGCAACGGAATGGTAGGAGACGACTCACGAAGTGGTGGACTGGCTTGCCTCTGCAAGTGAATCGGCTGGTACGATCGGGCATTAGACCCTGTCCTTGAGTCGCTCGCACTGAATGCGTCAAAGATGAACGTCTAGCCATGGATCCAACAACGTTCACCGAGGTACCTTTTCCACACAAATTCGTCTTTCCACTCTTGCAGAACTTGCATTCACGGCACTCTAAAATACGTGTCAGGAGATCCTCTGGTGAAGGACGACGACTCACCGGCGGTATACAGGGGGATGACATGGTCACCCTGTGGACATACAACAGTCAGGGATATCAGATAAGAAACCGGGAAATACGTACGGGAGCTAAACTGGTGACGCCTTCGCCCACGGATTCCACCTGTTTCAGATCAGGGGTGCGGCTGATGGTGGTATGCAGTAACTCACGATGCCTCCACCCTCGTGCCCAAGGATCACAGGGAACAGACCCTGGTAAACGAATCAATCGAAACAGGATCCTATTCTAAATCGCGCTTTACATACCTCGGGGTCCCTGCCACTGCGAGTGTACTCATCGGTGTGACATATACCTGACAGAGTAAGACAATCGGTCGTGTACCGTACAGGAGCTTGTTGGCACGTACCGGTGTGAAGGATCTTGATGCGTACCTCGTGCGCTTTAGGGGGTGCGACCTCGACCTCCTCAACTTGGAGTTGCTCGCCTGCACCCCAGCAAACCGCCGCTTTACACGCGATGATTTTCCCTGCTGTGCTCGCCATAATGTAAAGCGATGCGGGAGGAGAGAAATGCTCTTATACTAATCGTGGACAACGTGATCTTGTTGTAAGTAGCCTGCCTGTTTCAGACACCCCACACGCTGCGCTAGGTCTGTCGTCGCATCAGACAGTGATGGCCTTTCCAAATCTCTACTACAAGCGAGTACGTCTCATTTCCTCGACTTTCGAACTTGCCTGTGATCCCTGCCAGACTGCTGCAACCGCCAAGGGTTGCTACGTATGCTACAAACCTACCGTGACCGTCCTCGCGACAATCGACGCTGCGGATTTCCTTTACGCTTGCCCAGTCCATCTCACTGATCGTGGATTCGCGACACGTATGCCAGATCCGGAGCCAGAACCCAAAAAATCCACCGTCAGTCCTGAAGAGATTGCTCAAGTGAAGCAGGAGTGGGAAGAGAAACAGCGTCAAAAGAGGGACAAGGCACAGGGAAAGGAAGGGGCTCAGGTTGTCGGAGATGGGAAGAATGCTGCAAGTGGTGCAAACGGAGATGAAGAAGGAAAGCAAGCAGACGCTGGAGAGATCCCAAACGGCAAGCAGGAGAAGAAGCTTGCAAAGGCTGTTCTCACAAGCAACTCGCCGTCAGAGGGGCCGACTTCCAGACCGACGCACGAACAATACGCTTTGCATCGTAACATTTTCGCACTTAGAACTGCTGACCATCGTAGAAGAAGACAAGCAGTTCAAACCAAGGACCTCGCCCCTCGTCTGCCAGGTGCACCGAATTCGGTACCATAATCTGCCTCGTATTGTGGATCAGTGTGCTCTCTCTACACCCCAATATACTAAACGTCAATGCGAGTGTTGTTACAGACAATCGAGTACTGTCAACATCATGTCATAGCCTGAACACCAAAACTACAGAGTGCCCCAAAAGCAAGACCAACAATTACAAAGAAACCACTCAATGTAGCAGCAATATCCACGTCTTCACGGCGCCCCTCCAATCTAGGGTTATGTTCGAGAGAAGAGACAGCAAGTGTAGCTAGGGTACAGACGAAGCCATTTGTGTATCCCATCGTTAGCATTATAATCATGAAAATGGTATCAGAATTGATGATCGGATGGGCCGGAGTTGATGCTGCGGGTCGAGAGACATTGCAGAGAAGGATCAAGGGAATGAACAATGTCCGTATGAGAGACACGGCTAGGATCTTGTTGGCAGACCAGACAAGTAATCGGGGGAATGAGCAACTATATCGCCCAGCAAGGTCTCCGACATTGAAAACCAAGAAGTGAACCGCGGTGAACAGCGAGGGATGAATACCTGAGTGCACCGGTCGTACACGGACTGTGGTCGCGGGGAAGACCGCCTGGTTGAAGACGCTATCAGTCGGAGAGCAGTCACGGCAATAGAGTAGACACCCACTAGAGTGACTCCGAATGCGTACGCGATAGAAAACATGAATATCAGATTCCGTCTAGATACTTCATAAATGCGCCCGTTTCCATTCGTCTGGGGACTTCTGCTATTATCCGTGACTAGTCCGGTGAGCTCTTCTGTGCTTCCAACTTCGCAGTATCGTTCCAGAGGGCCGGTAACTGATTTGTAGAAAGGTTGCCTCGTCAACCATGTGTAGGCAAGCAACGTGATGCCCAGAAAAATAGCCGAAACACCAAAGAAGATCCGCGCAGCTATTTCTTCGGGGTGACCATCGCTGTTGGCTGCGATAACCTCCATCGGGACGGATTTCGGAGACAAACCCCAAAGAGAGATTATCGTGCTGATAACCTGTACAGCACTGACTGCAACCGCGACAGCAGCATGTCCTGATATCACAATTTGCAGGAACGATGAGCCGAGTAGTGCTGCTCCAGCATATACTGCGGTACACAGATAACCAGACGTGACTGCAGCAGAAGCTGCGTTGAAGAGAGCAAACGAAAAGAATGCTGATGGGTTGACTCGGACGAACGTGCTGAGAAATAGAGATATGACAAGGACGATCATCGCAATGATGGACGCGAATGTACGGCGAGATGGGGACGACTGCGACATCATAAAGTGTGAGTGACAACAACCATCGCCTTTGGTCGAATCTACAAACCTGTTTCGAGGTGACTGTGCTGTAGAACTGACAGACAAGAATGGTCAATGTGTAGGCGGTGGACAAGTACGAGCTGAAGGTCGAGTAAAAGGTAGATTCAATTAGTCGGGACATGAAAAACGGTATGCCATTAATCAAAGCTAGACAGAGTCATTAGCACTAGCAAGACGGGCAGCCTGGAAAGAAGTATCACCATTCCAAGGTAGTAAAATGGCACAACCCAGGAGGAAGTACGTCCACCTAGTCCGAGCCTCGGTCGAAATCCACTCCGCTGTTGAGCGAGGGTCGCCCTCACTAACACTGACTTCGCAGACATGGGACTCCTCCGAGGATGGAACGGCGTGGTATCGAGCGGGAGAGGGTGCCATGCAGGTAGTCCAAAGAATAAAATCTGCCGCTCATAAGCCGGGGGACTGGTAGAACAGAGATTACGTGCGAGAGTTCCTGTTATCAAACACATCACGGCTCCCACTCTAGCCTGATATTTCCTGATATTTCCTTATATTTCCTTATATAACTTATATAAGGAAATATCAGGAAATATCAGGCTAGAATGGGAGCCGTGATGACTACCAATCGCGACCCGAGGTCAAAGAGCTTCAAGCCGAAGAAACACACTGGGCGATTATTTTTCATTCAAAACTCATCCTACAATCGAGCCACTTGTATTTTCATAGGTTGATCCGTTTACCATCACTTTGGAGCATCACCGGTCCAAAACATAACACACGGTCAATGAATCAAAACGAAGTAGGTCTATGGACTTGAGACTGGTCATTGTCTGCGGGGTTCTGCAGCAGGAATGACCTGGTTCGCGGTTTCCTTTAGCACTAATTGAGTCAACTTCTCCTTCTGCTTTTGCGCCTTCCTCTGCTTGCGCTTCACTTTTCTCTCAATCTTCGACATGCGTTCCGCGGTCAACCACCGTCTCTTCTTCTCTGCTTTGCGCTCTTCCTCCAACTTCTGTCTAAACTTGAACACACCTTCAGCACGCGCCACCCCTGTCGATCGGCCATTCAACTGCATGAGCTCTCGTTTAACAAACTTCTTGAGAAGCTCGGCCCTGTACACCTTGGCGGCCTGCCAGCGGGCCTGTTTCTTGGCTCGACTGTGTGGGTTGGAAAGTTCTTTCCTGACGTGGAACTCCATCGGTTTCGACTCGTCAAATGGTTTTGGTCGAGGGTTGAATAACGCATTGATATAGGCATTTTCGTCAGCAGGATTGGGTTTCTTGAGGTCCGGTGGTTGATAGGTAATTTTAAGAACTGCATCTTTAGTGGTATCATAAAATTGGTTGGCTAATGTCATGAGGCAAGTGTCACAGCAGTTCCGAGGCACTCTGTAGATTGTACGACACACCTTCTGGTGGTTCTGGGGATTCGTGTTTTGGCCACGACACCACGAGTGGGACTCCGCTGGTTTTCTTAAGATATGAAGGCACTATCGCGAGAGCAATACGCTTCCAATCGAAACGACGAAGTCCGGGATGCCAACAAGGGTCCCTTACTCCGATCCGTCGCGCAAACACTCTATCATTACAAATGCTTAATACCGAGCAGGACATGGGGGAAACATGCTCACTGGACCTCCTTCTCTCTTCCCTGTGGTGTCGTGACTCTATGGGTGCCCATGAAGAGCTGACACCTTGAGTAATGCACACTTCTGTTGACTGGGGGCCTGTTGGGAGTCGCTTCCTGGCATAATGGTGAGATGCAACATTCAGACCGACCAAACAACACCCGACACACCTTGATGTTACCCTTGAGATACACGCGGTTCAGGAACTTGTTTATACTCAGAACCTCGTGAAGTTTGCCTCCTCCACCACGGATGCGTATGTTGTCGCCAGGGACGATGTTCCAGTATTTGATACGATCCTTGACGGGGACTGCTTTGATACTAGGAGCATAGCGCGAATGTCTTTCCTGCCAGTGCTTCGGGACAGGCAAAAGATGTCGGAAATTCTTCGTCCATGGTATCTTGGTAGTGGCTTTGAGGACTTGTACGCGTGACAACGACATGGTACAGAACAGAGTCTCAGCAAGCAAGCCTAGATGCCAAAATATGGCTGACTAAGTATTTACTCCTGTTACCCCAGCTTACCTCCAGCGAGGATACTTGGCTAGGATTGCGCGTAAGAGTACATTCTAGTATCAAGAAACCCCAGAACATTCAATCCAAGTACTACGTTAACCTGCTGGCACAGGTCCGGCCTTTATCCCGGACCATGCTCCCGGAGTCGTATTAGACTCTTCTGACTCGAGTGTCTGACATCGAGATGAATGAAACCGTCAGTGTCGGTACAACAATGACTTACCTCAAGCAGCATCCCAATGATATGATCCACTTCTGGCGGTGGTACACCTCCACACCCGGCGCCAATAAGCCTCCTGAACTCAGCCATCCGTCCGCCAGTTCCCGCCTCCGCTTGGAATGTAATCAACTGATCAAATAGTTCCTTCCTCCGTTTACGACGATGTCCCAATTCTTCCCTTACCATTTCGCAGGTCATCCTTATCGCGTCTTGATTATTCGGAAGGTCAGCGTACAGTGCGAGGAGATCCGTGATATCCTCTTCTTGAGGCAACGCTTTCCGTTTCCCCTTGTTTTTATCTTTATCCCAGTCCTTTCCTGCTTCCGTCGACCCTTCACCGTCAACGTCGTTGTCCGTCCAATAGGGAACAGTCGCGGGTGTGATCTTCAGCTCCCCGTCTGCCGCATCCCTAATTGATTTTTCTCGGTTCTCCTCGTCCTTGATCCATTTCTCCCAACCTAGTCGATATCTCCTCCCCATCTTGTCTAACAGTCGGATTTCTAGCTCCGACAACAACCGTCTCGCTAACTGCAGTCCCTCTGCTTGTGTCTTGAGTTGATTGACAGCTCGATGACTCTCGAGAATCTCCTGTTGGATGTTTTGTAAGACAGCGTGGGCCTGATTCATGTCACGTTCTTTATCCTGGAGCTCGCGATCAAAGGATGCGGCCAGACTGTCAAGCATGCTTGTAATTTCGTTGACGCATTTTGTGCTCGCTTTCTGGCCGGCTACTGAGTGGTGTAGTGGTAGGCGTTCAGCACCCGCGGAAATGGGGTGCGACATGGGTGCCAAAGGATACGCAGCCTGGGCATTACGAAAAGACATTGCTGAAAATCGGGAAATCGGTCCTGGAGACGACCGGAAACGCTCATCCTCGAGAATATAATCCTCAGTACTCTTTCCGTCACGGTTTACGAGCTTGGGGTCTGCCCCGTGGTCGATGAGGAGTTTGACGAGGCGCTTGCTTCGGCATCGAGCAGCCATTGTCAGTGCAGTCTCGCCATCCTCGTCCTGGAAGTTGATCACGTCTGCCAGTTCTTTGGGGTAGTCAGCCAAGCGATTGAGCACCGTCTCCATGTAGTAACGCGCTGCATGTGTCTTCCCTTTGGACATAGCGACATCAACGATGTGGTGGAAGACGGTCCGATTGTAATTGTCGATGTTGAGAGTGGAGCGATGGAGAAGCTCATACAGCTCTGGGAATTTTCGTACATCGTAATTGTTTGCAAACATAACACTGCGCATGAGTGCGGTCTGGCCGGCCTTGTTTACCTTGAATATATCGGCCCCGGTTGTGAGCAGTAGTCTCACGACGCGGTGTCGGCCCATCGCCGAAGCCCAGTGTAGTGCAGTATGCCCGTCGTCGTCGATGGCCATATTCGCATCGAAGTCGGGAGGAGGTGAGATGAGAATCTGAGGAATCTGGTTCGTGTCCGAAATGAAGTATTCGAGGATCTGATCGCTGTAAGTACGCGGGTCATCAGTACCATTGGCCTGTGTGGTGATCCCATCTTCTGAATCGTTGTCAAGGTACTCGTTGGGGTGGCGTCGTGGATGTTTGCGTCGTCCACCGTGCCTGCGATCTTCCGATACATCCACCTGACCATATGTATCAGCGATGGGGGAGGGGGTACGCGAACTAGATGACCCTCGTGAAGGAGATGATGTCATTGAACCATCTTCTGAACCAGGTTCGGAAAATATTTCCTGTTCCGAGTCTTCTTCGGCATCAGCCTGACGGCGTGAGCGGGTGGCCACGAGAACAGGACTTGGTTCGGTGACTGTAGTTGCGGGCCGACGTGCGGGTCTTGCAACAGAAGCCGAGGACACGAGATGTTTCGGGGCGAGAGGTGGGCTTTTCGCCGCGGGCTGAAATTCGATAATGGGACGAAGGGCTGGTTCGCAATTATATTGCCTTGCGAGAGCGAGTCCTCGATCGAGAGGTATCCATGTCCCTGTGGGACGAGGTCGACTATAAGGGAAGATGGATGAAGGACAAGAAGCTCACCTTGATATTTTCCGTAACCACCTTGGACTTTCTCATGTTCGCCTTTCTGGATCTCTCGTTCGAGGACTCTAGTGCGCTGCGGTTTGTCAAAGCCAGCGACTTTGAGTATTTGCGTCGCGTTGAGCCATGAGTCCGAGCGCCGCCGCATTACTGCAACACCTTTGCACATCCTACACGTGTCAAGGAGATGAGGACATGCCGAGCACGGTGTGGGATACGACGAACATTTCGTACACGGGTATCCCGCTATAAGTTGCCTGGATATCTGTGAGGAGCAGCAGGCTGACGGAGATGAAACGGACGAAACCTTGAAAATTTGGTTCTCAGGCATTGTGCGCGTCGCAGGTGCTGAAGGTAGGCTTGGGTAAGTTGGCGCTGGGAGTGGATGACACGCGTGCTCCAACAGCGACAAACAACGCGATTACAGCCCCTGAACATCGCTCCTCTGCGAGCCTTCATCGTGGTCTCGCCTTCAGCCTGCAAACGGACGCAAGAAAGGTCCGCATCTTCTCCTGTTCCAGCGGTGCTCCGATGAGGCAACTGGGGAATACTTGCAGGCCTCGTGAAAGACATGCTGCGTTACGATGGAGCCATGTGTTCTTGCGCCCCGTGCCCTGCAACAAGCACCCGCCATTTCCCTGGAGATTCTTCTCTGCGATCTCTTCCAAGACGCGTCGCGGTCGCTCTTCCGTCCCCAGAGCGCGTCTCTGACCAGGCTCGCTGACTGAAACCCTAGATTGTGGTTTGGATATGTTTTGCCGTGTTTTGACAGAACGCGACGGTCACGGGACACTTTCCTTTTCCAAAGAGCTCTTCTTGGCTTCCAAACGCCTGAGGCACGTTGCCACTTGCTCTTTATTGTCGCGCTCCCTCCCCACACAGCCCGCCTCCTTTCCTCTCTCCCGCACCCCTGTGTCTGCTGCGTCACTTTCAGGAACGCCCGTACCCATGACCCCCAAGTGTGAGCCGTTGTCTCACTTTGGAGATAGGCATGTCCTTCCTGCTGAATCCATGTCCGTTCCCATCAACTCAACAAGCTCATTCCAGGCTCTACTTCACAACCTTTCCGCATCCACCCCCTGGCCCACACGTCCTCAACAACCCATCTTCTGACCCTGCCAACAGCCCTCGAGTACGCGCGACACCCAGAGGAGGCCCGTCCGAATCTCCCGATGACGATGCCACCTACTACTACTTCACGATCGATGACCAGCTACTCTACCTCTCCTTCTTCCAGGATTGGGGTCCACTCAATCTTGCGATGGTGTACAAGGCTTGCATTCTTATCCACGAACTACTGGAAGTGGGTACAGCTTACAGACCAAGAACGGCATCCCGCTGATTGCTTCATGGTAGGACAAGGACCTCCAGTCTCATCGCCTTGTCTTGTATTCTTCCGATGACCCGCGGCGGAAAGCAAATGCGGCTCTGTTAATAGCTCTTTATGTCGTACGTATTTCATCCTAGATTCACGTCACTCTTCACACTCTTCTTAGATGATAGTCCAACGTCGTGCGCCGTGGGAAGCATTTCGTCCGATAGCTGAGCTTGAATTTATGCCCTTCCGTGACGCTGGACGGGGACCCTCCGACTTTAGTCTCAACATCCAGGACTGTCTGTGGGGTATGTGGAAGGCTATGCAAAACGGTCTGTGTGATATGAACGAGTTCAGTGTGGAAGAATATGAGTACTACGAGAAGGTCGAGAATGGAGACTGGAACTGGATAACACCGAACTTTATCGCATTCGCATCTCCCGTGGACTCCGCTTGGATCAAGAATCAAAAAGAGGCAAAGCAAGCTGCTGCAGATCCTTCCTCTCCTACTCGACCTGGAACAGCAAGTCCCTCTCGTTCACCTGTCTCTAATCTCGCCCTTCAGCGCAAACTATCCACGCCGTTCTGCAATTGCCTTGATTACTTCGAGAAGCGCGGCGTAAAGCTCGTCGTACGTCTAAACACGGAATTGTACGACAAACAGTTGTTTCTCGATCACGGCATAAATCATCAAGAGCTTTATTTTGACGACGGCACTAACCCAACGGACGAAATTGTGCGGACGTTCATCGATCTGTCAGACGCTATAGTGGAAAATGGTGGAGTAATTGCTGTTCATGTGCGCCATTTTCTTCCTCTTGGTTCCCTTGTTATTACTTGGTGGGTACGTGATAACGGTTCTTTGTCAGTGTAAAGCAGGTCTAGGACGAACTGGTACTTTGATCGGGGCCTATCTCATCTGGAAATATGGATTTACTGCGGCCGAAGCGATTGCTTTTATGCGTATCGTGCGACCCGGAAGCGTAGTGGGTCCACAACAACAATACATGTACCTCAAGCAACTAGAATGGGTAAAGTGGGCAGCAATCGACGAAATGAAACGAGCGCAGGCTGCTGCCACGGCTGTGGTACCTGTCGTGACACCGGTTACCCCACCTGCAGAACAGGATGAAGAGATGGGAGAGGGTGGAAGGGTGACGCCATTAGCCAATGGTGTTTCTTCTATACCTCTGCCTCCTGTAACGCCCAGTCGGCATGTGGCCACCGCGGCAGCGAGGGCCCAGGCAACCGCTCCTCCAGGGCAACCGAGGAAGACACCCATGGCGAAGCGGGTCGCAGTAGATTCCGATGATGAAAACGGGGAGGAGGGAGACGACATTCTTCCTGCCCTGGGCGCAGCACCGCCCGCTACGCGGCAACGTGCCAGGACGGCCACGCGACAAGCAGGAGCAAGGGGAACGGCGTCCGAACAGCGGCCTACGCGTGTGCTGCGGTCCGCGGTTGCAACTAGCCAACGAAAACCACCTTCCACTACCGTTGGCACTGCGGCAAAGGGGTTTGTGCAGCCTCCGAACAAGATACCAAGACTGGCGGCCGGGGCAACCACGCGAAGTACGGCCACGAGGGGCGTTGGCGCACCTTCATCGCGGAGAGTTCCCCAACCACTGTCACCGACTCCATCGAGACTGCCCACTTTGGCAAAGCGGAACAATGCGGCCAATACGCTGGCGGAGATGGCTGCGGGGGCGAAGTCGAAACCTTCGTCTGACGTTTGGATGACGACCGGTGCATCTGCTGTCGTTGTTCCCGCATCGAAAACCACACAGCGACCAGGACCACGTCCCGTAAGACGGAGGAGGAGTAGCTTTAGCGCCGCCGATGTCGTGGCATAGCGGTTGTTACGGTGTACGTCTTGCTTTGGTTGGTCTGTTGCATACTTTGGTCATTGATCGGTTGCTCAGTGTGGTTGTTGGCAGCACAACGTCCAGTCCTATTTATCATGATCTCCCGCTTCTGGCATTGTAATGAT
>JBBPQW010000586.1:0-16517 GCA_038092695.1 Boletus rubropictus
AACACACCATGTCCAACACCCAAGCATGTCTGGATCCGATCTGGATGGCCATTTATTAATTCAATCATCCATGCTTTGCCAGTGAGAATTGAGGTGTGATAAGGGATTGGTGCGGTGGGTGTCATAAATAATAGGTTATAGTAGTAGACTAGCTGAGATACAAGAATAGAAATAAGAATGGCAAGGCAGCAGCAGCATTGCTCTTGAATACGTTGAGCCTCTGGATCCATCGTAGTGTGTGAGATGGGGTTGGTCAATACCTATGATGCGCTGTCAATGCATATCCGATGAGATCTGGACGCTCCTGTGCGGCAGTGTAAGTCACGTTTGGTAGTTGCACGTGACTACACATGACATGAAAATGAACATTTCATTTTCGGTTTTCACAGTCTGTACAGAACCTAAGGTTGATCACCAATGAGACCCTTGGTACATATTCTCCACTCTATTGCTTGGCTAGATTCTACACAAGGTGTGTATCAAAAGAACTAGTTTGTCAATAACCATTCTCCTATCAAGGAGTCAACTTTTTGCCCACCATGTCAACTCCCAAGCATAGCATCTGAGCTCCTTCTCATTCATTATCACCACCACCTGCCACCTCTAGCAACCCTGTCACCTTCTTCCTTCAGAGCATCAAAAAAGACCCTCAAAGCCACTATCACCACCCCAACTCTGACTGCCCCCCCAGCTCAACAAGTCACCTCCACATCTTCTTCTTCCAACCAGCTACCTGCCCCATTTCCACATCCCATTTGCATTCCTCCCCATTCTTTTGCCTGACCCTCTACTCTGTCACCACCTAAATAAGAAGAACACCCACCATCCCCCATCCCTATTGACCTGCCATCAATGAAGAACTTTTCCCCTCTGTGCCCGCATCCCCATCTCCAGAATGAGTTATGTCTCCTGAACATAAAGCTGAGTTGAAATCTGGCCTACCCAACAACTTTTCCAGCAAGTCAAAGGATGCCACTCAATGGATCATGGCCATGAAGGCATACTTCATAATAAACAAGGACCTCTATAATGCAAAGAAGTGGTTTCTGGCAACCCTTAACAAGATTTGAAGAGGACAGAGTGCTGCATTTGCAAAGTACTGGTATATGAAGATCAACAATGATACAATCCCTAATCTGGAGAAAACTTTTGACAAGTTGGTTGAAGACTTTAAGCATGTCTTCTCCCCATTCGATCCCAAGGCCAGCACCCAAAGGAAGCTAAGAAGGCTATGATAGAGGACAAGTGAGGATGAATTCTGCAATTATGTAATGGACATCCAATTGGCTGCATCACAAGCAAAAATCATTAATCAAAACATATTGATCAACCTGTTCACTGAAGGACTTGACCTGCAAATTGCAATAATGGTCCTGTTCATGGGAGAAATTCTCCTCATGTTAGAGGAATGGATCTCTGCTGCTAGTAGCTTCCATGGGCAGCAACAGAGAATAAAGGAGTTATGCCAAGGCAGGTTCTCCTTCACTAGTAGTAACAGTTAGGGCCATAGGACAATCACCACAAACATTGGCACAGTACAACTCACCCCAGCACAATGTGCAGAGCACATAAGAAAAGGTCTGTGCTTCACCTATCACAGGAAGGGATGCTCAGCTTGGAACCATTCCCATTCCAATGCCAAATCAAATTCTATTTTGCCTTCATGTCAGAAGTGGGCCCATGCAGCACCCATAATGCCTGTCATCCCTACCCCCATGAAAGCCCAACCATCAGAGTTGGCAAAGTATGTCCATCACTTAAAAACAAACAAGATTAACAGAGATGAGATTCTCCAAGCACTCAAGGCATGCTATGGAAACAAAGCCTTAGAGCCACTAATGACAATGAAGTTCTACCAAAATTATTTCCTGAAGAGAAAGGAAATGTCAATGCCTATATGATAAACCTGGTGCCCATACCCACTGGAAACAAGGACCCCATATACACCACCAACAAAGATACTCTCAAACAAGATAACCTGCCCACTATCCAGTTATCTGACCAGGATGGAGCCATGAAGGGGCTCACCCACCATAGCCCCACCATCAAAAGCACAACTGACAGCACCCTTAAAGAATAACCCCTTTTGAACATTGCCCCCAGAGAAGACAAAGACATCCTTGGAGTGCCTAAGATGAAGGCAAAAAACCCAACCACTGGTTGGACCCAGGAACACTTCCCCACCACACTGACCACATATATCAGAACCCCCTCTCATTCCTTTGACCACACCATCCTCTTCCATAAACCTCTTAACACCATAATGAACCTCCCTGATCCTCAATAGCCTAATGACCATCAAGTTCTCATCAATAAGCATCAGAAGACCAGGCAAATCTGACCTTTGAAGTCTCAGCAGGCACCCCCTCTTCTCCTTATTCAAATGAAATGAAAATTAGCATGTTCTTACCTAAACCACTGATATCTGGACTTATGCACCAAAGTATAACTTCAACAAGGAAGAGGTCAGACATGGGCATGCCCAGATGGATTCCACCAGACCAAACAAAACTCAACATCAGGAGATCATTGCCTGGATGCATACCCCTTGAGCATAAGACAAACACCCACAATTGAAAACTGAAAAAAAAAAGTTCTGCATGCCTTCACAAATGGAACCTCCAACTGGTGACAGTTGCCACCACCCACATGCATATCTCTTTGGACAGAAGAATCTATGATCCCATTGACCAAGAACTACTTGACAGTCCTATATGCTTCTGAATAAGGGCATTACTCAAGGCACTAGGGTGCCCAACATTAACCACTACTGACCAAGAACTTTTAACAGTTCTATACACTAAGTATTATCCTAGGGCACTGGGTTGCCCATCATCATTAATACTAAGACCATGATGTCCCTACAAGATCATCACATCACAAACTTCAATACCCCTTCACTTCCACTAAAGCCCCTCTTGCAACTTCCAGTGCTGTACTAATGCAAGCCAATGACAATGGTAATTGTCACCTGTGTGCATACCTCTCTAAAATGTTCTCTTCAGCCAAGAGAAATTATGACATATATGACTGAGAACTCCTCACAGTTCTGCATGCTCTCCATGAATAGAAGCATTACCTCCAGGGCACTGAATTGCCAGTAACTGTCATTACTGACCATAAAAATTTGGCATATTTTAGGAACCCTTACAAGTTATTCTGCCAGCAAGCTCGCTGGCACCTATTTTTGCAAAATTTTGACCTTATTTTCACCCCCATCCCCAGCACCTCCATGGGCCCTGTTGATGCCCTTTCTCACTGCAACCATGTTGATACCTCTGATGACAACCAGGCTGTCACCCTCCTTCCCAACACTGTTTTCATTCATAACCTTGATCTTGCCCTTGCCAAGAAGATTGCTGCCTCTACTGCCTCTGACCCCCTCATCCAATCCACCCTCTGTACTATGGAAAAATCCCAATCTCTCTTTGGCCACTCCTGCCCTGAGGATTGGGTCTACTGTGATAACAACCTCTACTTCCTGGGCCAGCTCTATATCCCCTTCTTCGCCTGCTAGGAGCTTGTTCAGTCCATTCATGACTCTCTAGCCAGTGGACATGGCAGCATCTTCTGTATTACCAAACTCACCTCATGTGACTACTGGTGGCCTGACCTTGCAGTGTTTATCTATTGATTCATTTCTAGGTACACTATTTGCCAGGCCAACAAGGTTAACACCCACCCCATGGTACCCCCTCTCTTCCCACTCCTGTCTATATGCACTCACCCCTTTCAACATGTCTCAGTTGACCTCATTACTGATCTTCCCCCTGTCCAGGGTTACAATGTGCTCATGGTTGTGGTCAACCATGGGCTTACAAAGGGGGTAATCCTCACTCCTTGCATACTGACTATCAGTGCAGAAGGAGTAGCTAAGATCTTTTACGAGAAAGTCTACACTAGGTTTGGTCTTCTCAACCACATCATAAAGGTCTGCAGTTTACCTCAGCATTCACCAGAGAACTGGCCCAGATTTTACAATATGATATCCACCTCTTCCAAATTAACAGGGAAACTGAATGTGTAAATCAGGAGGCTGAAACCTACCTGAGGATCTTTTGCAATGGCATACAAACACAATGGAGAGAGCTGACCCTATCTGCTGAGCTCCACCATAATTTGTCCATCCATCCCATCACTAAAAAGATGCTGTTCTTCCTCATAATAGGTTATAAACCCTGGTCTTACCCCCACTCCAACCTTTCTTAATTGATCCCCTTGTTGGATGCCTCTCACACATAGAGAAAAGCATAAGAAGAAGCACTAGCAGCCCATAAACTGGCCCAAAAGGTGATGAAGTGACATGTTACTGCCAAGTTTATCCCCTGGAAATGAGGCAATAAGATTTTGTTAGTAGGAAAGAACCTTCACATCCCTGACCAATTGCACAAACTACTCTTCAAGCAATGTGAATCATTTGAAATCAACACTGTCATATCTCCTATCTCCTATTGCCTCCAACTTCCACCCACATGGAAGATCCAAAATGTCTTCCACACCTTCCTCCTATCCCCATATTGTGAAACACTAGAGCATGGCCCGAATTTCACATACCCCCCACCTAACATTGACAGAAATGAGCCAGAGTTTGAAGTTGGGAAGATTTGGTGACATAAGAAGACATAATTGACATGGGAACCTGAGACCAACCCAGAAAGTGAACTCCCTTCAAGAAGTATAAAGCCACTTTCCCACCAACTCTCCCTTAGCCACCAGCAAGATGTCTAATAGCCACACTGCCACCTCACCTTTGTCTTTTCACCACCCTCATTCCCCCACCCCTAGCCCTCTACCCCCATATCATATTTGCTCCATGCATCTCCCCATGAGGTGCAGGAATATGTTGTACACCTCCATTCTTTTGAACATTTGACTTACCCTCTCTATTGAACATGACCCAATGTTTTTGAGCAATGCCACCTTATATGGGTTAGTTACTTTGTTTCATACTTACATTTCCTTGGATTTCCTCTATCATAACACTGCCCCTCAGCACCCCTACCTAGACTTGGACAGTACCATCAGCAAAGTTGCCATTTACTTAGGATTAGCAGATATTCAAACAGTCCTCCTAGGCCTTCTTCATACCAATGGTTTTGATTCATCATCAACCACCTTCCCTTCTCCAATGTATCCTCTATCCTCACCTCTTTGTATAATTCACTTTCTGACACTGATCAATGCATCTACAACAGCAACCATTCTCCACTCATGACCAGACCCCTGGTCACAGTGCCCACTTGACCCAACTCTCCCACCCCACCCCCACTATCTACCACCATGAAGTCCAACTAGGCATGCATTACTAAGCTATGCACCACTGGTCACAATGTTGGAGAGCAGAAGATAGCTGGAGTATCCTTCCTGAGAATACCCATGACAAAATCCATTGCAATCAATAAACCTACCACCCCACCTGGACTGCCTATTTTCCTGCCTAGCACTAACTCTGCTGACCACCCCACCCAGCCATACCTCCACCCTCTATGTGCCACTTGTCATACTTGGGCTTCCAGCCATACCCATGGGCAATGTCCCCTACATATTTGCCAGTATTGTCACACACCTGACCATCCTCCCTGCCATTGCCCCTTCTACACACTGCAGCCCATGACTTATCTTGCCTGCTCAACTATGGACCTTCTACAAGGACAATGAAAATATCTTTGAGGAGATCCTTCGAAGCTATGAAAAGGGTAATGTTACAGTCAGATGGCACATGTTATGGTTTTACGGTATGCTGAGGACGTTTCCTTTGATATTACTTATTTTCCCTTTGGTCACCCTAACGAGCCTAGTACCTCGGCTCAGGCTGACTTTTCATTCTCACAACCTTAGTGCCACTTTTGATGGAATGCCTTTCAGACTTCCTTGGTGTTTCCATGGCCCATTATTGTTCCATCTTCTTTAGGACACTTTTCTCTTTCTATGGAATCTTTCCACAAGATTCCATCATGTTCTCCTTGGTCTGTGTGCAGACCCTCATCCATATAAATAACGCCTCTTCCCAGTCATGTACTTTAAGCTAGTTCTACACAATTCAATCTTGCTCTGAACTCTCCGTCTAGTGTGAGGTTGACCACTAGGTGAGACCCCTTGGTGCATACTTTCCACTCTTCAGAGTCTTCATCCTACTCTTGAGTGGACACTCAGCTAGATTCTATGCAAGATGCATATCAGCACACTGCTATGGTTGGATAACACACCAAGAAATGTGGCAGATGCTAAGGGCATATTTTTTTCCTTCTTACCATTTCTCTTCTCTTTACTTATCTTCTTACAGGTTGTTCCAGGGGAGCCTAGCATCCAGACTAGAGCTGACCCCTTTACTCACTATTCTCTTGGTCAAGCCTAACACCTCAGCTCAGGCCAACTTTTCATTCTCATGATCATAGCCACTTTTCTGATGGAATGTTCCTTCAGTCTTCTTGAATGTTTCCATGGCTGGTTATTTTTTCACCTCTTTAGGATGCTTTTCCCTTTCTATGGAATTCTTCCTCAGAATTCCATTGTATTCCTTGGTCTGTGTGCAAACCTTCCATAGTATATATAGTGTCTCTCTTCTCCATGTACACTAAGCTAGTTCTATCCAATTCTACCTTGTGTTGAACTCTGTTGGTGTGAGGTTGATCACCAATAAGACCCTTGGCACATATTCTCCACTCTATTGGACTTCATCCTACCATTGAGTGGATGCTCAGCTAGATTCTATGCAAGATGCATATTACCAAGAAGGGTTTGGGACCTTTGGGAAAGGATTGATATGGAATGGGGCAAGATAGAGGTTGAGGAATGTCAAAGATTGATAGAAAGCATGCCTAGAAGACTAGAGAGAGTGATAAAAGCAAAGAGAGGGCATACAAAGTACTAAAATTACAGAATAGAAATATTGCTCAAATAAGTGTTTCAATGCCATGTTATTTTGAAATTGTTATATCTCAGTGCCATGGAAACCAAATAAAATGACTAAGGGCTCATTTTCCGGGTAGGAGTTAGAGCTATTTATGACCCTGCAAGAGTCAGAGCTAATATATTTTGGTTTTTTTGCAAATGTCAAGTCTTTCCACAATGGCCCAAAATTTGGACACTTATTTGAGCCACTGTATGATGAGCTTCTAGCTAATAAGGCATTGATTGCAGAAAGGCAGAGAATGAGACAAGCAAGGAATATCTAGTCTGAAAAATGCAAGAATGCTAGAAAACCACCTACTAGACATCTGATACAACAAAAAAATGTCCAGGAAATGTTAACCAAAAGGGGAAATAGGAATAATGGTGACAAAAATGCTAGTAAAAAGAAAAATAGAGATAGTAAAGAGATCCAAGAGAATATTGGAAATGGTTTAGAAAATAAGAAGGAAGCTACTGATGTGAATAAGGATTAGAAGGATTAGAAAGATAATAATAAAAATGATGAGGATAAGAATAAGAATGAGAATAAAGATGAAAATAAAGATGATGACTTTGCAAATAAAGAGAACAATAATAAGTGATGGATAGTTCATTGTCTATATATTAGTGAGACAACATCTAATATTTATTTGAATCATGTTTTTCCATTATGCACAACACTCCAGAACAATGTCACAAGTATATATGAGCATTGCATATTTTTCTCAAGTAAAATCTAATAACTGTTCCTAATAGTAAGCCTTTCATTTTAAACAAAAACAACTAGAAATGGAAACAATTCAAATGATATTTTACTATCAATAATAACACTCTAACATTGTATTACAAGCACACATAAATGTTGTATATTTTTCCAAGTGAAACTTGACATCTTTGTTTAAAGAAGCTAAAATAAAATAAAAAAACACCCACACATGAAAATCATCTATATTATATTTCCCAAGCATCTAGGACACTATTAAACAGCTTCAAAACCATATGGAAGTGTTCTGTATTTTTTTTTCAAGTCACATTTCCAATCTTGCTTTCATAATCTTCTTACTATTTATTTGAGTGAATCAAAAACAATGCCATATAATATTAATATGTGTTCTCTATGCAATGAAATCATTTGGAATGCAACAGCACTCATTTCCAGTTCATTGCTAATTTTTTAAGATATAATAGTAGACTATTTCCTTATATTAGGTATATCATGAATAACAAATTATTCTGATCACCATTTCTTAGAAAAATTGGTTTGGAGCATCCCATTGGATCCCTCTACCATCTTTTAATTTTAATTTTTACAAATTTTGGTTTAGCATTTGTAATTATAATAGCTATATCCTCTATATAGTATATGAAAACAATATTTTCCAAAAGAAGCTATCTATTCAAAGAATGCTGCAAAATTACTTCCATTACAAATTTCACTTTTTCTTCTGTATTTTTGGCAGCAAGATATTTGATATACAGCTGGTTTATTTCCTTTGATATTTGAGAAGATATTCCAGATGCTTTATACATATCCACTGCCAAGAAAAAGGGATTTTCAGATCTGTTTTGGACAAAGGCAAAGGAATATTGAAGCAATAGTATAACATCTATTCAAAATAATATAAAAATTATTCAAATCAAGTTTTAATTAATTTACCAATGCCATTTTGAAGAACCTCTTTTTGTGTTGTGGCTGTCCTTTGAGTCTATAATATATGCAAAATTAATATAATATATTTATATTTATATTGACATTTATATCTACCATAGATGTTACATTCATCTCTTGATTGGAATTCTGAAAAACATATGTAATTTAGCAAATATAAAACATACTTAATAGTTGATTTACCAAATAGGATTGAGGATTCATGATAATCTAGATAATATTAGATGTCCCAAATAAAGCTTAAGAATAAAAACTGACTATCTATTTAAATTGTAAATAAGAAGTCCAAAACTATTACATAAATATCTTACCTCCTAAATATAAGTAAAAAATGAATATAAGTAGCACAAATGTATTTCATAATGAAGTAAACTTACATCCTATATAAATATCAATAGTAAGTGTATAATTTTAACAATAATAATATAGTACCTACCAACTTCAAATACCATAATTTAAAATATAATACAATTACAAGTTTGAAAATAAAATAAAATATTTTATTAGTAAAATATAGATTAGCATAGTAAATCAGGTGACTTACTTTCTATATTAATAAAATATTAAAGAAAAATATATAAGAATAAGTAATTCATACTTTAAATTCATATTATATTACTTACCCTCTAAAAAAAAAAGTAGTAAATACTAATAGTCAGCATTTTTATATATTACATACATCCTATAATTAGAAATATGATAAAAAAGAAAAAACATTAATTAATTAGTAACCAATATATTTTAATGCAAACAAAACTTACAAGCTATTATGAGGCAAAAAAATAAAAGTAAACATTAATACCAATTTAATTAGAAATTAGAAATGCATAGTAGTTAGTAGGGCTCTGATTTCAGATCCATTATCACTTACATTCTATTAACGGAAGAGCAGTAGAAAACAAAGTAATCAGCAGGATTCTCATTTTAAATTCATATCAGACCACTTACTGCCTATCAATGGGAGAGCAGCAAAAGGCATGGTGATCAGCAGAATTCTCATTTCAAATCCACATCAGACCACTTACTTTCTACCAATGGGAGAGCAGCAAAAGGCATGGTGATCAGTAGGATTCTCATTTCAAATCCACATCAGACCACCTACAAGCTATCAATGGAAAAGCAGCAGAATGCATGGTGATCAGCAGGATTCTCATTTCAAATCCACATCAGACCACTTACTTCCTATCAATGGGAGAATAGCAGAAGGCATGGTGATCAGCAGGATTCTCATTTCAAATCCACATCAGACCACTTACTCTCTATCAATAGAAGAGCAGCAGAAGGCATGGTGATCAGCTGGATTCTCATTTCAAATCCACATCAGACCACTTACAATCTATCAATGAAAGAGCAGCAGAAGGCATGGTGATCAGCAGGATTCTCATTTCAAATCTACATCAAAACACTTACAAACTATCAATAGAAGAACAGCAGAAGGCATAGTGATCAGCAGGATTCTCATTTCAAATCCACATCAAACCACTTACAGGCTATCAATGGGAGAGCAGCAGAAGGCATGATGATCAGCAGGATTCTCATTTCAAATCCACATCACACCACTTACTTCCTATCAATGGGAGAGCAGCAGAAGGCATGGTGATCAACAGGATTCTTATTTTAAATTCACATCAGACCACTTACTGCCTATCAATGGAAGAGCAGCAAAAGGCATGGTGATCAGCAGGATTCTCATTTCAAATCCACATCAGACCACTCACAAACTATCAATGGGAGAGCAGCAGAAGGCATGGTGATCAGCAGGATTCTCATTTCAAATCCAAATCAGACCACTTACAGGCTATCAATGGGAGAGCAGCAAAAGGCATGGTGATCAGCAGGATTCTCATTTAAAATCCACATCAGACCACTTACAAGCTATCAATGGGAGAGCAGCAGAAGGCATGGTAATCAGCAGGTTTCTTATTTCAAATCCACATCAGACCACTTACTCTCTATCAATGGAAGAGCAGCAGAAGGCATGGTGATCAGTAGGATTCTCACTTCAAATCCACATCAGACCACTTACTTCCTATCAATGGGAGAGCAGCAGAAGGCATGGTGATCAGCAGGATTCTCATTTCAAATCCACACCAGACCACTTACTGCCTATCAATGGAAGAGTAGCAAAAGGCATGGTGATCAGCAGGATTCTCATTTCAAATCCACATCAGACCACTTACTGCCTATCAATGGGAGAGCAGCAAAAGGCATGGTGATCAGCTGGATTCTCATTTCAAATCCACATCAGACCACTTACAGGCTATCAATGGGAGAGCAGCAGAAGGCATGGTGATTAGCAGAATTCTCATTTCAAATTCACATCAGACCACTTACTCTCTATCAATGGAAGAGCAGCAGAAGGCATGGTGATCAGCAGGATTCTCATTTCAAATCCACATCAGACCACTTACAAGCTATCAATGAGAGAGCAGCAGAAGGCATGGTGATCAGCAGGATTCTCATTTCAAATCTACATCAGACCACTTACTGCCTATCAATGGGAGAGCAGCAAAAGGCATGGTGATCAGCAGGATTCTCCTTTCAAATCCCCATCAGACCACCTACAAGCTATCAATAGGAGAGCAGCAAAAGGCATGGTGATTAGCAGGATTTTTATTTCAAATCCACATTAGACCACTTACTGCCTATCAATGGGAGAGCAGAAGGAGGCATGGTGATCAGCAGGATTCTCATTTCAAATCCACACCAGACCACTTACAAGCTATCAATGGAAGAGCAGCAGAAGGCATGGTAATCAGCAGGATTCTCATTTCAAATCCACATCAGACCACTTACTGCCTATCAATGGGAGAGCAGCAGAAGGCATGGTGATGAGCAGGATTCTCATTTCAAATCCACATCACACCACTTACAGGCTATCAATGGGAGAGCAGCAGAGGGCATGGTGATCAACAGGATTCTCATTTCAAATTCACATCAGACCACTTACAGGCTATCAATGGAAGAGCAGCAAAAGGCATGGTGATCAGCAGGATTCTCATTTCAAATCCACATCAGACCACTTACAATCTATCAATGGAAGAGCAGCAGAAGGCATGGTGATCAGCAGGATTCTCATTTCAAATCCACATCAGACCACTTACTCTCTATCAATGGGAGAGCAGCAGAAGGCATGGTGATCAGCAGGATTCTCATTTCAAATCCACATCAGACCACTTACAGGCTATCAATAGGAGAGCAGCAGAAGGCATGGTGATCAGCTGGATTCTCATTTCAAATCCACATCAGACCACTTACAAACTATCAATGGGAGAGCAGCAGAAGGCATGATGATCAGCAGGATTCTCATTTCAAATCCACACCAGACCACTTACAAGCTATCAATGGGAGAGCAGCAAAAGGCATGGATTAGCAGGATTCTCATTTCAAATCCACATCAGACCACTTACTGCCTATCAATGGGAGAGCAGCAGAAGGCATGGTGATCAGCAGGATTCTCATTTCAAATCCACATCAGACCACTTACTGCCTATCAATGGGAGAGCAGCAGAAGGCATAGTGATCAGCTGGATTCTCATTTCAAATCCACATCAGACCACATACAGGCTATCAATGGGAGAGCAGCAAAAGGCATGGTGATCAGCAGGATTCTCATTTAAAATCCACATCAGACCACTTACAGGCTATCAATGGGAGAGCAGAAGAAGGCATGGTAATCAGTAGGATTCTCATTTAAAATTCACATCAGACCACTTACAAGCTATCAATAGGAGAGCAGCAGAAGGCATGGTGATCAGCTGGATTCTCATTTCAAATCCACATCAGACCACCTACAAGCTATCAATGGGAGAGCAGCAGAAGGCATGGTGATCAGCAGGATTCTCATTTCAAATCCACATCAGACCACTTACAGGCTATCAATGGAAGAGCAGCAGAAGGCATGGTGATCAGCAGGATTCTCATTTCAAATCCACATCAGACCACTTACTTCCTATCAATGGGAGAGCAGCAGAAGGCATGGTGATCAGCAGGATTCTCATTTCAAATCCACATCAGACCACTTACAAACTATCAATGGGAGAGCAGCAGAAGGCATAATGATCAGCAAGATTCTCATTTCAAATCCACATCAGACCACTTACTTCCTATCAATGGGAGAGCAGCAGAAGGCATGGTGATCAGCTGGATTCTCACTTCAAATCCACATCAGACCACTTACAATCTATCAATGGGAGAGCAGCAGAAGGCATGGTGATCAGCAGGATTCTCATTTCAAATCCACATCAGACCACTTACAGGCTATCAATGGGAGAGCAGCAGAAGGCATGGTGATCAGCAGGATTTTCATTTCAAATCCACATCAGACCACTTACAAACTATCAATGGGAGAGCAGCAGAAGGCATGGTGATCAGCAGGATTCTCATTTCAAATCCACATCAAAACACTTACAAACTATCAATGGGAGAGTAGCAGAAGGCATGGTAATCAGCAGGATTCTCATTTCAAATCCATATCAGACCACTTACTCTCTATCAATGGGAGAGCAGCAGAAGGCATGGTGATCAGCAGGATTCTCATTTCAAATTCACATTAGACCACTTACTGCCTATCAATGGGAGAGCAGCAAAAGGCATGGTGATCAGCAGGATTCTCATTCAAATCCACATCAGACCACTTACAAGCTATCAATGGGAGAGCAGCAGAAGGCATGGTAATCAGCAGGATTCTCACTTCAAATCCACATCAGACCACTTACTTCCTATCAATGGGAGAGCAGCAGAAGGTATGGTGATCAGCAGGATTCTGATTTCAAATCCTCATCAGACCACTTACAGGCTATCAATGAGAGAGCAGCAGAAGGCATGGTGATCAGCAGGATTCTCATTTCAAATCCACATCAGACCACTTACTGCCTATCAATGGAAGAGCAGCAAAAGGCATGGTGATCAGCAGGATTCTCATTTCAAATCCACATCAAACCACTTACTGCCTATCAATGGGAGAGCAGCAGAAGGCATGGTGATCAGCAGGATTCTCATTTCAATCCACATCAGACCACTTACTTCCTATCAATGGGAGAGCAGCAGAAGGCATGGTGATCAGCAGGATTCTCATTTCAAATCCACATCAGACCACTTACAAGCTATCAATGCAAGAGCAGCAGAAGGCATGGTGATCAGCAGGATTCTCATTTCAAATCCACATCAGACCACTTACAAGCTGTCAATGGGAGAGCAGCAAAAGGCATGGTGATCAGCAGGATTCTCATTTCAAATCCACATCAGACCACTTACTGCCTATCAATGGGAGAGCAGCAAAAGGCATGGTGATCAGCAGGATTCTCATTTCAAATCCACATCAAATCACTTACAAGCTATCAATGGGAGAGCAGCAGAAGGCATAGTGATCAGCAGGATTCTCATTTAAAATCCACATCAGATCACTTACTTCCTGTCAATGGAAGAGCAGCAAAAGGCATGGTGATTAGCAGGATTCTCATTTCAAATCCAAATCAGACCACTTACAGGCTATCAATGGGAGAGCATCAGAAGGCATGGTGATCAGCAGGATTCTCATTTCAAATCCACATCAGACCACTTACAAGCTATCAATAAGAGGGCAGCAGAAGGCATGATGATCAGCAGGATTCTCCTTTCAAATCCACATCAGATCACTTACAGGCTATCAATGGGAGAGCAGCAGAAGGCATGGTGATCAGCAGGATTCTCATTTCAAATCCATATCAGACCACTTACTTCCTATCAATGGGAGAGCAGCAGAAGGCATGGTGATTAGCAGGATTCTCATTTCAAATCCACATCACACCACTTACTTCCTATCAATGGGAGAGCAGTAGAGGGCATGGTGATCAGCAGGATTCTCATTTCAAATCCACATCAGACCACTTACAGGCTATCAATGGGAGAGCAGCAGAAGGCATGGTGATCAATTGATGTGAGTTCATTGTACCTCATTGCATATTATATCACCTACTCTCTTTATAAATGAAATAAAACAGCCACTCAGTAAACTCTTTTCCAATTTTATCTCATAACAATTACCTAACCATCCAATAATGTAATTGAATCATTTTATCTCAATGAACTTCTGACCAACTCAAAATCTTACCTTTGTGTGTGGAAACCAGCTCATCAATGCCCTACCCAGGTCATGTTCTTTCTCACTTGTGGCCCTGTAGTCCACATAAGGCACCAAGGCACTATATAGCATTAATATATACATTTCTTTATGTTCAACAATTTTTACTTACTATTTGACTGCATATTCAATGCATAGCAAGATATTCTTCTCCTGTGCTGTAATCAACAGCATCTGCAATGATGCTTCACTCAATGCAGCTGCAGTCTCTTCTAACAACAGGTTACATCCTGCATCAGATTTATCCATCCCTGATAATATAATCAGCAGAGTAGGAAACAACTAGAACTACATGTGCACAGACCTTCCAATTTGACAAATGCCTTTGGAGGAAATTTCCTACTGCATAGATCCCCCCATATATTTCTGTCAGCAAAAATCTCATTAGCACGCCCCCTCTGCCCCTCAAGTTGTTCCTCATAAGGCAGTGCTAGGTCTGCAATCTGGAGAGTCTGTGCCACAAGAGCATCCCATTTGGTAAAGACCATCACAACTGGCACTAGTACCCAAACCAGTGAGCTCAGCAAGCATTATCAAGGATTGATTACCTTTTCCAGTGTCACATTCACTAAAAAATCTATCCTCTGCAACAGTAACTGCACGATGATGTTGATCCATCGAAATGCAATACCTGCTTACATTAAACTTGTTCAATCTTGGTGAACATGCACACTCACCATATGGCATGAATCTGCTCCCTGAGAAAAGTTGTGTTGGTACGCGCTGTAATAAATCTTTTCATCTCCTCGAACTCATCGTCATGGCCGGCCTCAAACCCAGCAGAGTCATGGAAGACAAACTTCTGGTTGCTTTTGAAGACCATTTCATTATTGATATTGTGGTATCCACGCTGTAAAAGGCAAGGTGACCTGCAACATCATTGGCGTAGCTAGATGCTCACCTCCCTGGACCCCTTGATATTATGATCAACCTGATCACATATCAACAACACACCAACATTATTCCAGCTTGGTCAACCATACCTTTTCCTCTTGATCATTGAAGATCTCCGGATCCTCCGTCGAGTTGCAGATTCTCTGAAGGATGGTCGTCTTCCCAGCATTTGCCCTGCCGACGACAAGGATTCTAAATCGTCTGAATTTTTCCATAAGGTCTGGGTCAACGTGCTGCATGAAGTGGGAAATATCCGGAGCTTTCGTCTGCACGTTGGCGACACCCGGATTGTCGGAGTCTGGCTTGGGAGAGGAAGCGTCTGTGACGCGCCCCTCAGGCGAGTCTGAACCTGCATGCTGTATCTCAAGAGCGAGAGCATCGGTATCATTTACTTGAGTCGGGAGGGTATTCGAGTCGCTAGGTACTCCGCTAGGTCGCATGTTGGGTACGTGCATAAAGTGGGAAATATACAAAGCTTACGTCTGCATCTTAACAGAACTCGGGTTGTCGGTGTGTGGCTCGAGATAGACGGGGTTCGTGACACGTTCCTCGGGTAAATCCGAGCAATCCAAGCCTTTATGCTGTGTCTCAAGAGCGACAAAATCGGTGTCTTCTGCTTGAGTCTGGAGGATATTCGAGTCACTAGGGACTCCGCTGGGTTTCAAGTTGGGTACGTGCATAAAGGGGGAAATATACAAGGCTTACGACTGCACGTTGGTGGCACACACGTTGGCGAAGCGTGGCTCATGAGAGGCAGCGTCTGTGACTCGTTCCCAAGGAAAATCTACACCTGTGTTCTGTGTCTCAAGAGCAAGAGTCTCGGTAGCATTTGTTTGAGACAGGAGGAAATTCGAGTCGCTGTGAACTCCGCTGGGCTGCACGTCGGGTACGTTGGGGCACTGCGGAGACTGCGGAGACACTGGAGACGAGGGGATACAGGGG
>JBBPQW010000587.1:0-16508 GCA_038092695.1 Boletus rubropictus
ATAATAATAATAATAATAATAATAATAACAATAATAATAATAATAATAATAATAATAATAATAATAATAATAATAATAATAATAATAATTAGTAATTTATAAAAACATAATTTTATTTTTACAGTGAAAATGTAAGGTTTTAATTTAAACTATATAAATAGAAATATAAATGGAATTTAACCATTAAATATAAAAGTTAGCAGCTTTTATTTGAACATCATATTTCCTTAATTGGAATAAATTATTCAATTTTATTATTAACAGTAATATACCTCTTTTTGGTTTCAATTAATAAAATAAGGGTAGATAATACCTAAGATTAGGTCGAAACTAATTGCAATAAATCGCTTCATATTTATATACAAGGAAAATTGAATTATTCAATATTTTCTGAATGCAAATCAGATGTTAATTTAACTATAACCCTAATTTGATCATTCTAATGCTCCTTGGTGTCATTCATGATATAAACCAATTAATAAAATGATAATAAAAAAAATGCTAGTAAAAGTTCAAATGAATAAATTTGAAAATTTTATAATTACAATTATTGGTATTAATAAAACAATTTCTACATCAAAAATTAAAAAAATAATAGTAATTAAAAAAAATCGTAAGGAAAAAGGAATTCGAGAAGATCTCTTAGGGTCAAATCCACATTCAAAAGGTGAACATTTTTCTCGATCTATATAAGATTTTTTTGATAAAATAGAAGCTAAACTCATAGTAATAACTGAAATAATTAAAATAATAGAAGATATAAAAATAATAGAAAGAATTATTTATATTAAATTAAATTTAATCCTTATGATTGGAAGTCATATATACTTATATACTATATAAATTAATTATCTACCTCATCAGTAAATAAAAATATATAAAAACAATCATACTACATCAACAAAATGTCAGTATCAAGCAGCTGCTTCAAACCCAAAATGATGGTTAGCTGAGAAATGGAAATTTATATGTCGAATTAAACAAATTAATAAAAAAGTTGTTCCAATTAAAACATGTAATCCATGGAATCCTGTTGCTATAAAAAATGAAGATCCATAAATTGAGTCTGCAATAGTAAATGGAGATTCAATATATTCATATGCTTGTAGTATTGAGAAATAAACTCCTAATAAAACTGTAAAAAATAATCCTTGTACAGTTTGAGTATAATTATTTTCTATTAAGCTATGATGAGCTCAAGTTACTGATACACCTGAAGAAAGAAGAATAGCTGTATTTAATAAAGGAATTATAAAAGGGTTAAATGGTTCAATTCCGGCAGGAGGTCAGTTTATCCCTAATTCAATTGAAGGAGAAAGACTACTATGGAAAAATCCTCAAAAAAAAGATAAGAAAAAGAATACTTCTGAAACAATAAAAAGAATTATTCCTCATCGTAATCCAATTGTAACATTATAAGTATGAAGTCCTTGAAATGTTCCTTCTCGTGAAACATCTCGTCATCATTGATATATAGTTAATAAAGTAATAATTAACCCTAGAATTAATAAAGATATATCAAATTGATGGAATCATTTTACAATTCCTGCTGTTAAAGTTATTGTTCTAATAGCCCCTGTTAATGGTCATGGGCTATAATCTACTAAATGAAAAGGGTGATTTGAGTGTGTTGACATTAATTTACTTCTCTAGAGTATAAAGTTCTTAAAACTGCAAATACATAAGATTGAATTACAGCAACAGCAGCTTCTAATACTAATAAAGCAATTTGAACAACTAGTAAAATAGTTACTATTGCTGTTATTAAATTAGGTCCTGTATTTCCTAAAAGTGTTAATAATAAATGTCCAGCAATTATATTAGCTGTTAATCGGACTGCTAAAGTTCCTGGTCGAATAACATTTCTAATTGTTTCAATACATACTATAAAAGGTATTAAAGCTGATGGAGTTCCTTGAGGAACTAAATGAGCAAATATATGTTGAGTATGATTAATTCATCCATATAATATAAAACTTAATCATAAAGGAAGAGCTAAAGATAAAGAAAGAGTTAAATGACTTGTACTTGTAAAAATATAAGGAAATAATCCAATAAAATTATTAAATAAAATAATTGAAAATAATGAAATAAATAATAAAGTTCTTCCCTTATGTCCAGTTGTTCCTAATAAAGTATTAAATTCTTTATGTAAAGTTAATAAAATATTATTTCAAATAATATTATGTCGAGAAGGTATAATTCAGTATAAAGAAGGAATTAATAATAAACCAATAAATGTACTTAATCAATTTAATGATAAATTTATAATACTTGTAGATGGGTCAAAAACAGAGAATAGATTTGCTATCATTTTCAATTTAATGAATTAGTAGTATTATTTTTATTAGAAGATGAAGATTTTTTTGAAGGATAAATTAAAAAGTAGTTATAATAATTTAAAATATTAAAAATTAAATAAATAACAGTAAAAAAAATAAATAAACTTAATCAATTGATAGGAGCTATTTGTGGAATCAAAAAATATTAATAATTTAATAATTTTAGTTTGACATACTAATGTTATGAATTTAACTAATTTTTTTTAGTTCATTAGAAGTAAGTGCTACATTACTATAAAATGGTTTAAGAGACCAGTACTTGCTTTCAGTCATCTAATGATAAATTAAAAATTTTTAATTCATCTAATAAAATAATTTATATTTGTACTTTCAATAACAATAGGTATAAAACTATGATTAGCACCACAAATTTCTGAACATTGACCATAGAATAATCCAGGTCGATTAATTAAAAAATTAGATTGATTTAATCGTCCAGGAGTACCATCAATTTTAACTCCTAATGCTGGGACAGTTCATGAGTGAATAACATCTGCAGCTGATACTAAAATTCGAATTTGAGAATTAACAGGTAAGACAACTCGGTTATCAACATCTAGTAATCGAAATCCATCTGTGGCAAGTTCATTTGTAGGAATTATATAAGAATCAAATTCAATATTTAAAAAATCAGAATATTCATAACTTCAATATCATTGATGACCAATAGTTTTTAATGTAATAGAAGGGTCATTTACTTCATCTAGTAAATATAAAAGTCGTAAAGAAGGTAAAGCAATAAATATTAGAATTACTGCAGGAATAATTGTTCAAATAATTTCAATTAATTGTCCTGAAAGTAAATATCGATTAGTAAATGTATTAAAAAATAATATAGTTATTAAGTATGAAACTAATACAGTAATTATAATTAAAATTAATAGGGTATGATCATGAAAAAAAATTAATTGTTCTATTAATGGGGATGCTCTATCTTGTAAACTTAAATTAGTTCATGTTGCCATTTATAATTTTAATGAAAGGGAAATTCTTTATATATGAAGCTTAAATTCATCGCACTATTCTGCCACATTAAAAATTAGTTAATATAGGTAATTCATTAAAACTATGTTCAGCAGGAGGATTTTCTTGGAATCATTCAATAGAAGAATTTAATTGAGTTGAATAAAGAATGTGTCGATTTGTTACTATACTTTCTCAAATAATATAAATAAATATAATAATTCCAATAAAAGAGATTGTAGATCCAATTGAGGATACAATATTTCAAGCTGTATAAGAGTCAGGATAATCAGAGTATCGTCGAGGTATTCCAGCTAATCCTAAGAAATGTTGAGGGAAAAAAGTTAAATTTACTCCTACAAATATGATAGAAAATTGTATTTTCAATAATGTTTCTCTTATTGAAAGTCCTGTAAATAATGGGTATCAGTAGATAAATCCAGCTATAATAGCAAATACAGCTCCTATAGATAATACATAATGGAAGTGAGCAACTACATAATAAGTATCATGTAAAACAATATCAATAGAAGAGTTAGCAAGAACTACTCCTGTTAATCCTCCAACTGTAAAAAGAAATACAAATCCTAAAGATCATAATAGTGAAGCAGAATATGTAAATTGAGTTCCATGTAAAGTAGCTAGTCAACTAAAAATTTTAATTCCTGTAGGAACAGCAATAATTATAGTAGCTGATGTAAAATAAGCTCGTGTATCAACATCTATTCCAACAGTAAACATGTGGTGAGCTCATACAATAAACCCTAGTAACCCAATTGTTAATATAGCATAAATTATTCCTAAAGATCCAAATGTTTCCTTTTTTCCTCTATTACTATTAATAATATGAGAAATTATTCCAAACCCTGGTAAAATTAAAATGTAAACTTCAGGGTGTCCAAAAAATCAAAATAAATGTTGGTATAAAATAGGATCCCCTCCTCCAGCTGGGTCGAAGAATGAAGTATTTAAATTACGATCAGTAAGTAGTATAGTAATAGCTCCAGCTAAAACTGGTAAAGATAAAAGTAGTAAAATAGCTGTGATTAATACTGATCATACAAATAAAGGTATTCGGTCAAATGTTATCCCTGGAGCTCGTATATTAATAATTGTTGTAATAAAATTAATAGCTCCTAAAATTGATGAAATACCGGCAAGGTGTAATGAGAAAATTGCTAAATCAACTGAAGATCCAGCATGAGCAATAGTAGATGAAAGTGGGGGGTATACTGTCCATCCTGTTCCAGCCCCTGCTTCAACTAAGCTACTTGAAAGTAATAAAGTTAAAGAAGGAGGTAAAAGTCAAAATCTTATATTATTTATTCGTGGGAAAGCTATATCAGGGGCTCCTAATATTAATGGTACAAGTCAGTTTCCAAACCCTCCAATTATAATAGGTATAACTATGAAAAAAATTATAATAAAAGCATGAGCAGTAACAATTACATTATAAATTTGGTCATTTCCAATTAAAGCACCTGGGTGACCAAGTTCAGTTCGAATAATAACTCTTAAAGAAGTACCTACTATTCCAGATCAAATTCCAAAAATAAAATAAAGAATTCCAATATCTTTGTGGTTTGTAGAAAATAATCATTGTCGCAAAGATTAAATGGCTGAAGATAGGCAATAAATTGTAAATTTATCTATAAGAAATAAAATTCTTTTTAATCAGGTTTTATATTCAAAAAATGATTTTAGATTGCAAATCTGAAGGTGTAAAAATTTACTAAGACTTAAAAGATTTAATCTTATATGTTTAGCTTTGAAGGTTAATAGTTTATTTAACTTAAAGTCTTCATAATTAAAATTAATAAAAATTATAAATTAAATGAATAAAAATTAATAACCCAGAAATTGAAGAAAATGAAAAAAATAAAATATTTAAATAAATATTTTTTTGAATAAAAAATTTTTGATTAAAAATTATTTCAGTATAATTTAATATGAATGTTGAATAACAAATTCGTAAGTAAAAATATATTGTAATTAAAGATATTAAAATTATAAATATAATTAAAGCATATTGATTTACATTTATTAAAGATTGAATTACTAATCATTTAGGAAGAAATCCTAAAAAGGGGGGTAATCCTGCTAGAGATAAAAAAGAAATCATAAATGCAAATTTTAAAATAAATGAGTGAGCGTATAAATTAAATAATTGATTAATAAAGAATAATTTAAATTGATGGAATAATAGAATTAACCCAATTGAGATAAAAGAATAAAGAATAAAATAAAAAAATCAAAGGTATTCATTAAATATCATTGCAGTTAATATTCAACCAAGGTGATTAATAGAGGAAAAGGCTATAATTTTTCGAATAGAGGTTTGATTTAATCCTCCAAAAGCTCCTATAAAAACAGAAAGAATAATGAAAATAATATAAAAATTAAAAATTGTTAAATAGGAAATAATTAATAGAGGGGCAATTTTTTGTCATGTTATTAATAATAATCCTGATAACCAATTAATTCCTTCCATTACGTTTGGAAATCAAAAATGGAAGGGGGAAATTCCACTTTTGATTAATAAAGGAATAAAAACTAAAAAGTTATAAAAAGAATAAAAATTTAATTGAAAATTTATATTATTAAAAATTATAAATAAAATTATTGAGAATAATAATAAAGAAGAAGCAAAAGCTTGTGTTAAAAAATATTTTAAAGAAGCTTCTGTTGATATTAAATTATTTGTATTTATTATTAATGGAATAAATGATAATAAATTAATTTCTAATCCTATTCATACACCTAATCATGAATTAGAAGAGATAGAAATTAAAGTTCCTAATATTATTGTAAATAAAAAGATAAATTTAGATGAATTTTTAAACATTAAAAAGAAAAGATTAATCTTTATAGTCAGGGTATGAACCTAAAAGCTTTATTTAGCTTATCTTTTTATAATTTGGTGTATGACGCATAAAAATTTTTGATATTTTTGGCAATAGTTTAATTCTATTAATTATAAGGAACAGATAGATTTTTCGTAAATAATGAATATGAAAATAATCATATTATTTATCCTATCAAGATAATCCTTTAGTCAGGCAATTCATTTTTTTTGTATATTAAAATAAAATAGTTATAAACACGGGCTAAGAATTTAAAATTTTTAGATAAATTTCTTTACTATATATATATATATATTAAATAAAATTTTATTATTAATATATATAATTTGTGGCCATAATAGTAAACAGATATTGATAATCTAATAATATATAAAATCTTTTATATCTTAAGAAATATATATCGGTATTATAAATAAGGGCTTTATTAAATAGTAGGATAAGATTTATAGGTATATTTGCCTTATACTTGTTTTTTTTAGAAATTGGATAAATTATATTTTAATACTTGTAATAGTACTATTTATATAAATAAAGAATAACATATATAATAAATTTATTACATATTTATTTATAACAAAAATTTAAAAAATTATATATATATATATTAAAATTTTATATATATATAATAAATATATGCCCATGTATAAAAATAGAAATGATCTAATCTATAAGTTTTTTCAATAGAAATTATTTGAATCAATTATTTTAGGGGGAGATAAGGTAAATAGATAATTATCAGAAAATATTAAATTGGAGCGCAAAAAATTTTTTTTAAGAAAATAAATAATTTCCATTCAATTAAAAAAAATTCAATTTTTAAAAAATTTTAAAAATAAAAAAAATTTTTTTTTTTAAAAAAATTTTAAAAAAAAAAAAATACATAGAATTGGGCTTATTTTTTTTTTTTTTTTTCTTTAAATGCAAAAATGAGTTTTGACCCATACTTTTCTCTGACTAATTTTAAATGTAAAACTATAAAAATTTGAACTATGAATAGACGTATTTGTATGTTTTTTTTAGTGAGTTCATTTATCAGATTCTTAAATGAATAAGTTGTTTGGGTCAGTTATTTTAGGGGGAGATATCATAAACCACAACTAATATTAAATATAAATGGAATTTTAACTATTTTAATTATTCTAAAATTAGAATAATTATGGGGGGGGTAGTTATTATAGAAATTTATTTAGTAAATAAATCTTTTTTTTTATTATTTAGTTAATTTTATCAAAAATAATTAATTAAAGGGGGGTAATAAATTATAAATGATTTTTTTTTACTTAGAGTAGTTTATAAATGATTTTTATTATTTAATTAATTGAAAAATTATTAATTAAGGGGGAATAATTTAATGAAATTTATAAATTTACTGATACCATCTTAATCCTTATTAGATTTTAAGATTTTTGGGTAGGGACCTAGTGCCTTATTTTTATTATTGATAGAGAATGTATCTAAAAAAAGTTAATTTTTTATAATAAGAAATTTTATTAATTATTTTATAAATTAAATTTTATAAACCGTTAAAAGAATTTAAATTTTTTAATGTTTAATTTTTACTTAAAAAATTTATAAATAGTTTATTTTACATGTAAATTTTTGTGAGATTTTATATTTATTTTAATAATAAATATTATACTTTTATTCTCAGTAATTAATTTTATTCATAAAAGAAATTTTGAATTAGTAAATTATATAGTATTAGTAAAAATTGTGCCAGCAACTGCGGTTATACAATAAATACAAATAAATTTTATTTTTAAAAGTTAATTTTTTTTTAATAATGTATAATTAAATTTATTAGGTTAAATTTTAAATTTAAAAAATATTTATATAAAAAAATATTTGAAGCTTAGAAATTTTATTATTAAACTAGGATTAGATACCCTATTATAAAAAATGTAAATAAAAAGTAAAGAGTAGTAATAGTTATAATCTTAAAACTTAATAAATTTGGCGGTATTTTAATCTATTCAGAGGAACTTGTTTTATAATTGATAATCCTCACTAAATCTTACTTAATCTTGTTTAATTTGTATACCATCGTCATAAGAATCTCTTTAAAAAGAAAAAATTTTCTAAATTATAAATTAATAAAAATGTCAGATCAAGGTGCAGTTTATGGTTAAGAAAAAATGAGTTACAATAAATTTATTTAAAAACGAATTTAAGATTTAAATATCTTAATGAAGGTGGATTTGATAGTAAAATAAAATATAGAATTTATTTGATTTTAGTTCTAAAATATGCACATATCGCCCGTCGCTCTCGTTATTTAAAATGAGATAAGTCGTAACATAGTAGAAGTACTGGAAAGTGTTTCTAGATTAACAATTTAAATCTTAATTAGTAAAGTTTTTCATTTACATTGAAAATTTATTTGTGCAAATCAAATTAAATTGATTAATAAATTTTATTAATTTTGTTTGTTTTATTATTTTATTTATTAAAAATAATTTTAAAAATTTAAGTTTTTGTATTTTTTAAAGAAAAAATAATTTTAATTATAAATAATTAGTATTGAAAAAGAATATTGAAATAAATTGAAATATACATAAATTTAAAAGAAAATTTAATTAATTGTACCTTGTGTATCAGGGTTTATCTAATAAAAAATAATAATTTTATTTTTCTCGATTTGAAGAGATCTAATAATTTATGTTAGTTAATATGGAATAATTATTAAAAATAAATTATTAGAAATGAAACGTTATTCGTTCTTTAATATATCTAGTTTTTAAAGAAATAAATTTAATTTATATAATTTTTATATTATTATTTGATTTAAAATTAATAATTAAAAATTATAAATATTTTAAGGGATAAGCTTTAAAATAAAGTATTAAAAATTAAATATTATAATTAATAAATATAAGCTTAGAATTAGTTATTATTGATAAATATGTTATAATTTATTAAAAAAAATAAATATAATTTAGTAATAGTTTTAAATTTTTTATTTAAATATTAATTAGAATTTTAAAAATTAATAAATAATGATAAAATTAGTATATAAATTTAATAAAAATATAAATTTAATTAAGATTTTTATAAATAATTCGGCAAAAATAATATTCGCCTGTTTATCAAAAACATGTCTTTTTGAATTTAATATAAAGTCTGACCTGCCCATTGAATTAATTTTTTAAAGGCTGCGGTATTTTGACCGTACAAAGGTAGCATAATCATTAGTTTTTTAATTGAAAACTCGTATGAATGGTTTAACGAAATATTAACTGTTTCATAAAAATTTTTATAGAAATTAATTTTTTAGTAAAAAAGCTGAAATAAAATTAAAAGACGAGAAGACCCTATAGAGTTTTATACAAAAATTTTATAACTTATAAATAAAAATTAAGGTTTTATTTTATTTTGTATTTTGTTGGGGTGACAATAAAATTTAACAATCTTTTATTAATTTTTAACAATGATTTTTGGTTAATTGATCCATTATTAGTGATTATAAGATTAAATTACCTTAGGGATAACAGCGTAATTTTTTTGTAGAGTTCTTATCGATAAAAAATTTTGCGACCTCGATGTTGGATTAAGAATAATTTTAGGTGTAGAAGCTTAATAAATTAGGTCTGTTCGACCTTTAATTTCTTACATGATCTGAGTTCAAACCGGTTTAAGCCAGGTTGGTTTCTATCTTTAATTAATTATTATATTTTAGTACGAAAGGACCAAATATAAAAAATATAAATTTTTAAAAAATTGAATATTATTAATTTATTAAATTATTTTGGCAGATTAGTGCAATAAACTTAGAATTTATTTATGTAATTAAATATTACAAATAATACTTGTTTTATATTGATATTATTTTATCTTTTATTGGAAGTTTATTATTAGTAATTTTAGTTTTGGTAGGGGTAGCTTTTTTAACATTAATAGAACGAAAAATTTTAGGGTATGCTCAAATTCGAAAAGGACCTAATAAAGTAGGATTAATTGGAATTCCTCAACCTTTTTGTGATGCAATTAAATTATTTTCAAAGGAACAAACTTATCCAATTGTTTCTAATTATTTAAGTTATTATTTTTCTCCTATTTTTTCTTTATTTATTTCTTTGTTAATTTGGTTATGTATACCTTATTTTATAAAAATATTTACTTTTAATTTAGGTTTATTATTTTTTTTATGTTGTACTAGTTTTGGAGTTTACACAGTTATAATTGCTGGTTGATCTTCTAATTCAAATTATGCTTTACTTGGGGGATTGCGGGCTGTAGCTCAAACAATTTCATATGAAGTTAGATTATCTTTAGTTTTATTAAGTTTTATTTTTTTAGTAGAAGGATTTAATCTTTTAAATTTTATAATTTATCAAAAATATTTATGATTAGTAATTATTAATTTTCCTTTAGCTTTAGTATGATTTGCTTCTTCATTAGCAGAAACTAATCGAACACCTTTTGATTTTGCTGAAGGAGAATCTGAATTAGTTTCTGGATTTAATGTTGAATATAGAAGAGGAGGATTTGCTTTAATTTTTTTAGCTGAATATTCAAGAATTTTATTTATAAGTATACTATTTAGAATAATATTTTTAGGAGGAGATATTTTTAGAATTTTATTTTTTTTTAAATTAACAATAATAGGATTTTTATTTGTATGAGTTCGAGCTACTTTACCTCGATTCCGATATGATAAATTAATATATTTAGCTTGAAAAAGATTTTTACCTTTTTCTTTAAATTATTTAATATTTTTTTTAGGATTAAAGATTTTTATTTTTTCTTTATAATTAATAATAAATTTTAGTAACATTTATAAATATAAATATAATAAAAAGTTTATAGAAAATTAAATTTCTATCTTATGTTTTCAAAACATATACTTATTCAAGTTCATAAACTTAATTAATTTAATAATTTATCTCATCATGCATGAACAACAGGATTAATTAAATAATAAAGAAAATAAATAATTGTTAATAATTGACCAGTTAAAACATAAGGAGCTTCAACAGGCTTTGCTCCAATTCATGTTAATAATACAATTGTAACAACTATAATTCAAAATAAAATTTTATTAATAGGATAAAATTGGAGTCCTTGGAATTTACTTAAATGAGTAAAAGGTAAAATAAATAAAATAGCAATTGAAAGTACTAAAGCAATTACTCCTCCTAACTTATTTGGAATAGATCGTAGAATAGCATAAGCAAATAAAAAATATCATTCAGGTTGAATATGAGGTGGAGTTACTAAAGGATTAGCAGGAATAAAATTATCTGGATCTCCTAATAAATAAGGATTTGTTAAAGTTAATGTTACTAATAATATTAATAATACAAAAATTCCTACAATATCCTTAAAAGTAAAATAAGGATGAAATGGGATCTTATCAATATTTCTATTTAACCCTAAAGGATTATTAGATCCAGTTTGGTGTAAAAATAATAAATGAATTATTGTTATAGCGGCAATAATAAAAGGTAATAAAAAATGAATAGTAAAAAATCGAGTTAATGTAGCATTATCAACAGCAAATCCTCCTCATACTCATTGAACTAAATAAGTTCCTAAATATGGAATAGCCGATAATAAATTAGTAATTACAGTTGCTCCTCAAAATGATATTTGACCTCATGGTAAAACATAACCTATAAAAGCTGTTCCTATAGTTAAAAATAATAATAATACTCCTACTGTTCATGTAGAAGTATAAACAAATGAGTTATAATATATTCCTCGACCTACATGAAGGTATAAACAAATAAAAAAAAAAGAAGCTCCGTTAGCATGTAAAGTTCGTAATAATCAACCATTATTAACATCTCGACAAATATGGACAACACTATTAAATGCAAGAGTTACATCGGAAGTATAATGTATAGCTAAAAATAAACCAGTAACAATTTGGATTCCTAAACAAAGACCTAGTAATGAACCAAAGTTTCATCAACTAGAAATATTTGAAGGAGCTGGTAAATCCACTAAGGAATTATTTATAATTTTAAATAAAGGGTGACTTAGACGTAATTGTTTATTCATTAGTTATTAAAAAGAAGGTCGTAAAGGACCATAAAAAAAATTTGTAATTTTTACACAAATAACTAAAGTTAAAAATAAATAATTAATTAAAAATAAAGTAATTAAATTTGTAGAAAAATTATACAATTTATTTAAATTTAAAGTATCTTCATTAATAAATATATTAAAATTCGATAATAAATTTATTTCATAATTATTTATATTGTAGATATAATCTATATCAATAATAAAGTATATAAAAAAAGTTAATCTAATTATTAAACCTAAAAATAGTGTAATATTTTTTGATAAAGAAAATATTTCATTAGAAGATAATGATGTAACATAAATAAATATTACTAATATACCCCCTAAGAATACTAAAAATAAAATGTAAGCAAATCAAAATGTTTTTCTTATTAATCCAATTAATAATGAAATTAATAAAGTTTGGATTAATAATATTAATCCTATGGATAATGGGTGATTTATTTGAAAAAAAATAAATCTTATAATTAAAATAAAAGAATTAATAATAAATTGTAAAATATCAAGAAATAGTTTATTTAAAATATTAATTTTGGAGATTAATGAAAAAGAGTTTTCTTTTTTCTTGAAGTTTTAAAAGAAAAATTCTTATTTTTGATTTACAAGACCAATATTTTTTTTAAATTATTAAAACTAATGACTATAATTATAAATTTTATTATACCTATATTTTTATTTATTATTGGAAGATTAGTATTTGTTTCTAATCGAAAACATTTATTAGTGACTTTATTAAGACTAGAATATATTGTTTTAAGATTATTTTTATTTTTATTTATAATATTAAATTTTTTTAATATAGAAATATATTTTAGAATAATATTTTTAACTTTTAGAGTTTGTGAGGGGGCTTTAGGATTATCAATTTTAGTTTCAATAATTCGGACACATGGAAATAATTATATACAATCTTTTAATATTTTATTATGTTAAAATTTTTATTTATATTAATTTTTATAATACCTTTATGTTTATATAAAAAAATATTTTGAACGGTTCAAAATTTATTATTTTTTATTTCTTTTTTATTTATTATTATAAATTTTTATTCAAATTTTTGAATAAATATTAGTTACACTTTTGGGTGTGATATAATTTCTTATGGAATAATTTTATTGAGATTATGAATTTGTTCTTTAATAATTATATCTAGAGAGTCAGTATTTTATACTAATAATCATACTTCTTTTTTTTTATTAATTATTTTAGGATTATTAATTTTATTATATTTAACTTTTAGAAGTATATCTTTATTTATATTCTATTTATTTTTTGAAAGAAGATTAATTCCTACATTATTTTTAATTTTAGGATGAGGTTATCAACCTGAACGTTTACAAGCTGGAGTTTATTTATTATTTTATACAATATTAGCATCTTTACCAATACTATTAGGAATTTTTTATGTTTATAATTCTAGTTATTCTTTAATATTTTTTTCTACTTCTTTTCAAAGAAATAATTTTTATTTTTATTTATGCATAATTTTAGCTTTTTTAGTTAAAATACCTATATTCTTTTTTCATTTATGATTGCCAAAAGCTCATGTTGAAGCTCCTGTTTCAGGATCGATAATTTTAGCTGGAATTTTATTAAAGTTAGGAGGGTACGGATTATTACGAGTATTTATATTTATACCTTTATTAGGAATAAAATATAATTTTTTATGAATTGGGATTAGTGTTATAGGAGGATTTTTAGTAAGATTAGTGTGTTTACGTCAAATAGATTTAAAGGCATTAATTGCTTATTCTTCAGTAGCTCATATAGGAATTGTGTTAGGAGGATTAATAACTATAACTTTTTGAGGGTTGTGTGGATCTTATTCTTTAATAATTGCTCATGGATTATGTTCTTCAGGTTTATTTTGTTTAGCAAATATTTCTTATGAACGAGTAGGAAGACGAAGTTTATTAATAAATAAGGGGATAATAAATTTTATACCTAGTATAACCCTTTGATGATTTTTATTAAGCTCTGCTAATATAGCTGCTCCTCCAACATTAAATTTATTAGGGGAAATTAGTTTATTAAATAGAATTGTTATATGATCTTGAATTTCTATATTTGGTCTATCTTTATTATCTTTCTTTAGTGCTGCTTATTCTTTATATTTATATGCTTATAGACAACATGGAAAGTTATTTTCTGGGTTATACTCTTATTCTGGAGGATATACTCGAGAATATTTATTATTATTTTTACATTGATTCCCTTTAAATTTATTAATTTTAAAAAGAGAATCTTGTCTATTATGACTTTATTTAAATAGTTTATAAAAATATTGATTTGTGGTGTCAAAGATGGGAAAGTTTCTCTTTAAATAGTGAATTTTATTTCTATTTGTTTTATTAGTTTTTTTAGTTTAATTTCTATTAGAATTAGATTATTTACTTTTAGTTTATATTTTTTTTTAAATGAATTAACTTATTTTTTAGAATTTGAAATTGTTTCCTTAAATTCTTGTTCAATTTTAATAACTTTATTAATTGATTGAATAAGATTATTATTTATATCTTTTGTTTTATTAATTTCTTCTTTAGTAATTTTATATAGAAAAGAATATATAAGAGAAGATAAAAATATTAATCGATTTATTATTTTAGTTCTTATATTTGTTTTATCAATAATATTATTAATTATTAGTCCAAATTTAATTAGAATTTTATTAGGTTGAGATGGGTTAGGATTAGTTTCTTATTGTTTAGTTATTTATTTTCAAAATGTAAAATCTTATAATGCTGGGATATTAACTGCTCTCTCTAATCGAATTGGAGATGTAATATTATTATTAGCAATTGCTTGAATATTAAATTTTGGAAGATGAAATTATATTTTTTATATTGAATTAATAAAAAATGATTTTAATATAATATTAATTGGAGGGTTAGTAATATTAGCAGCTATAACAAAAAGAGCTCAAATTCCTTTTTCCTCTTGATTACCTGCAGCAATAGCAGCTCCTACCCCTGTTTCTGCTTTAGTTCATTCTTCTACTTTAGTAACAGCTGGGGTTTATTTATTAATTCGGTTTAATGTATTATTAGTAGATACTGTTTTAGGTCAATTTTTATTATTAATTTCTGGATTAACAATATTTATATCTGGATTAGGGGCAAATTTTGAATTTGATTTAAAAAAGATTATTGCTTTATCAACTTTAAGACAACTAGGTTTAATAATAAGTATTTTATCTATAGGATTTCCAATTTTAGCTTTTTTTCATTTATTAACTCATGCTTTATTTAAGGCTTTATTATTTATATGTGCAGGAGCTATTATTCATAATATAATAAATTCTCAAGATATTCGAACTATAGGGGGGCTTTGTTTAAATATACCTTTAACTACTTCTTGTTTTAATATTGCTAATTTAGCTTTATGTGGAATACCTTTTTTAGCTGGATTTTATTCTAAGGATATAATTTTGGAATTAGTTATATTATCTAATGTAAATATAATTACTTTCTTTTTTTTCTTTTTTTCTACAGGTCTTACTGTATGTTATTCTTTCCGGTTAGTTTATTATACAATAACTGGTAATTTTAATAGTATATCTCTGCATCCTATTAATGATGAAGGGTGAGTAATATTAAAGGGAATATTAGTTTTAATATTTATATCTATTATTATAGGAAGAGTATTAAGATGATTAATATTTCCTACTTGTTATATAATTTGTTTACCTATGTATTTAAAATTATTAACCTTATTTGTTTGTATTACTGGAGGATTGACAGGTTATATTATTTCTAATGTTTCTTTATTTACTTTTAACAAATCTTTACATTATAATTCTTTTGTAATTTTTGTTGGGTCTATATGATTTATACCCTCATTATCTACTGTTGGAATTGTAAAATATCCTTTAGATTTAGGAGCTATTAGAATTAAAAGAATAGATCAAGGATGAAGAGAATTTATTGGAGGACAAGCACTATATAGTTCACTAACTTCTCTTACAAAAATTATTCAAAAATTTCAAAATAATTCTTTAAAAATTTATTTATTAAGATTTTTATTATGAATATTAGTCTTATTAATATTAAATTTAATTTAATTTAATAAATTTAAATAGCTTATAAATTAGAGCATAATATTGAAGATATTAAGGAGATAAGTTTATCTTTAGATAATAACTAAATTAAGTAAAATAAAGATATTTTTACCCCTTAATAATTAAATAAAAGGTTTTTTTAATAATTATCTATTTACCTTATCTCCCCCTAAAATAATTGATTCAAATAATTTTTCAATAATATTTTATAAAAAAAAATTATATAATTTAATTATTATATAATATTAATTA
>JBBPQW010000588.1:0-16496 GCA_038092695.1 Boletus rubropictus
CTGGGACAATGTGACCAGTGTAAGCAATGGGTCATACTGGCAATAAAGGGAACAACGCACATCCAAACTCTTCCACGGCCTCAAGGTAATATGATAAAATAAGCTGTGGATTGTGGTTAGAGTGCCAAACCTTTAGCCAGAGGATGCGACCAGAAAATGGTTCAATTGCGGTGTGCAATGCCAGGCCGAACCAGAGCCATTTGTCATGCTGGTCAAGGGTCCATATATCGTTGACTCCGGCAGCCCAAAAGCAATGGCAGCACAGCCGGTTGACCTTGCGGTCCTTCATCAGATGAGGCTTGTAGATAGTGAAGTATTCGCATATAACACTCCTGGTAACACGTATCACCCAGTCAGCAGAAAGACAATATATGTTGTGAGGACACACCTTGGAACCGACATGTTATGCTCATGGAACAATAAACTGATCATTTCGCAGATTCCTGCATTGGGGTACACAGAGTGGAGCGCAACCATAGCCAAATGAATGCTTTCTACCATGTGCCCTTGTTGACAAGTATGCCGCAGTGCAAGTCTACTCTGGATCTCCACAAATTTCGTCAACCTAGTGCCAACGTGAGTGACCATAGTATCATCAGCTTATTGAATACAATGATACTTACCCGATACCATATTCATCAGTATCAATGACCTTTTGAAGCTCAGCAACAATCTGCCTATCTGTAAGGCGTGCTATCTGTTACAGTTGTATGATATACTGATTCTATCTCTTTTCTTTCTTCTTTCTTTCCCTTGGGTCGTCCTAATGAACCCAGCATTTCTACTCACATTGACTTCTCTTTTTCTTGTCCTTAGTTCTGTTGTTTTCCTTCATGCCTTCCATTTTTAGGAACTGTTATGATTCTTTTGTTTTTTCCTTTTATTTAGTGATGTCTCTCATGCTTGTATTACACTTATCATTCATCCTTCACATGATCACGTTATTCCTGCAAGTTCCATCACATTCTATGATATGACTTTATTTGGCCAATGGCCTTTCTTCCTCAAGTTGTATCACTTTTATATTTCCTTTCTCAGTCTTGGTCCATGCTTGGTTTCCCTCATTTATAAACCTCACACATGTACAGTAAACAGTAGACCAGATCTATTTTGTGTTTCCTTGCAAACTCCTCATCTGACCCTTGAGTTACTCAACTAGCTTTTAACAAATCCCCTTTGAGGTTAAGCTGCATCTTTGCACTTAGAATGATATGAAAGAACCGACAAGGACTTATTCAAGTTCATGCTCATACCTACCTGGTTCAAGTGTAACAAAAGATCTAGTCTCTTATCTCTCACAGCCATTGTTTGCTGATGAGCTTCTATTACCATTTTGGTGCCCAAGAAACTGGATATCTTTTTGCCCTCCAAAGGCAAGAGCCCCATTACTTCTCTTTTTATGAGATGATCCCCATCCCCTCACTTTCCTAACACCGACTCAGAACAAGGGCATGAATGAATGAACCTGGAGGAAAAACCATGGGAGCTAAAGAAGAAACTGGAGAAACTCCCATGGCTATCAGCAGAACAGACCAAAGAAGACCCATCCTTCTTCCAAAGACTATAAGAAGATTCAAGCTGTTTCTCTTTTCCTAAGACAACCCCCTCAACCACTATGACAATGATAAAATCTACTGAGCTCAAGATTGGAGCCCCTGAATCCTTTGATGGCAATTATAATGATGCAAAACCCTTTCTTCTCTCCATCAAAGCTTACATTTTGATCAATAAGGATGTCTATGACAATGACGATAAGAAGGTCACCTACGCCCTCTTTTACATGAAAGAAGGTGTTGCTCTTCAATGGGCAACAAGATATCAGGCCAACTGCCTGAACAAGAAAACTCTGTCCTTCAGGACATTTGCACAATTTGAAGATGAATTCAGAGAATCCTTCAAATATGCAGATACACAAGCTAACACCATTGCAAAATTGGCAATGCTCACAATAACTGACCCCAGAGGCAAGAGGGCAATTCTTCTCAACAAATACATTGCCAACTTTAGAACCTATACCTCCTGCAGCAAGATAACACAGGACACTGTTGATTGAATTTTTCTCTTGAGGACTGAAACCTGCTTTAGTCCACAGAATCCTCAGGATAGATACTCCCCCTACCACCATTGAAGAATGGTATGAAAAAGCCCTGTACTTCCAGGCATCATACAACCAGGCATCATACAAACGACTCCAGGCCTTCTTGGCCTGAACAATGACTGGCAACAATAGAAACAGTTGACCGACCCCCACTTACACCCCTGAAACAACAAAACCCATGACCCCAACACTATGGACATCAACCACATAGTATTTTCCCAAAAAGAAAGGGAAGACCACATGAAATCCAGCAAGTGTTTCACTTGTCATGAACACGGACATCTCATCCAAGGTTGTTTAGAGAAAAACAAGACCAACTATCTGCAGAAGAAGAAGAAGAAATTAGTTAAAGTGGCAAGGCGAGTTGTGAAGAAAGAGGAGTCTTCTTCAAAAGATTCTGGAAATGGAGTGGATGTCAAAGAAAGTGAGGATGAAGACACCATGAATGTGGCCCAAATCACCACCCAATGCAAGTGTCTAAGTTTTTAGAAGGGAGGCCTTGATCAATGCAAGTCCCTCCCCAACCTTCTTGTACACCTGTAAGTGTAGCTGAATCAAATAAATGAGCTTTTTGTGTACCCATCCAGTTCTACCTCCCTGGTCACACAAACCAAGATGTTGAAACCTCCACCCTTATCAACAGCAGAGCTGAAATTTTGTGCCTAGACTGGCACTTTGTAAAGAAAAACCACCTTTTTGTAGAATGACTTAAACACTCAATTAAGGTTCAGAACATTGATGCCACCAAGAACAAGAAAGGCAACATCAAATTCCAGATGACCCTGTACTTCAAACTCAATGGAGTTGCTCAAAAGATGTGCTTTTATATTATGCACTGTGGAAAACAAAATGTAATCCTAGGACTCCCCTGGTTGTGATCTACTAACCCAACCATTGACTGGAAAAAGCATACCATCTCCATCCCAGATTTCCTCAACCTCTCCTCCAAGCTCTAGACATGGTGCTCTTTCCCTTGAAAGACACACCCCTGACAAAGACTGATGAGAATACCCACCACTTATAGTGTGAATTGGGTCAAAACAAAGAAAGTCTATGCCTTCTGTGGATATTACTCCTATGATGATGAAGGACTATGAGATCTCCAATGTGCCTGTGCAAAAGAGAAGGCTTGGTTTATGAAAGTAGTCAAGCTACCATGACACTGATGGACCAAGGCTGTTCACACCTACACTAAAGCAACATAGTTAGTCAAAAAAGTGGAAAAGAAGAAGAAGAAAACCATCCTTCCTGAAGAATACAAAGACTTCAAAATGATCTTCAAAAAGAAGGCCACTAATTACATTCCTCCTTCACAAACCTATGACCATGCAATCAATCTGGACAACTCTTTTATTCCAAAGGTCACCAAAATCTACCCCCTTGCTCTAGCAGAATGAAAAGTGATAGAGGACTTTATTAAAGAAAATCTTCAAACAGGCAAGATTTGCCCTTCAAAGTCACCCCAAGCATCCCCCTTCTTATTTGTCAAGAAGAAAGATGACAGTCTGTGTTCCTGCCAAGATTACTGATATGTTAACAAATATACAATTAAAGATGCCTATCCTCTTCAACAAGTTGAAAGATGTGAACATTTACACAAAGTTTGATGTACAATGGGGATATAACAACATTTGAATCAAAGATGGCAACCAATGGAAAGTGGCCTTTATTACACACAAAGGCCCTATGAACCAAAAATTATGTTCTTTGGACTCTTGAACTCCCCCCCAACATTTCAATGATTCATGAACAACTCATTCCATGACATGATCACTGAAGGATGGCTTGTCATTTACATGGGAAAAAGTCTACTGTTAGTGGAATGTGAATCCTGGCACAAGAGTGACACCCATGTCTCTTCATCTCATTATGCTGAAATGGTCAACATTGAATAGCATCCCAGTTCTTGCCTCAACAAGCAATCAGGTATCTTGGAGACCCTCCACTGGACCTATAAGACATGGCCCCAGCAAACTAGAACATCATGCACACCACATCACTTTGAATCTGGCTGTTAATGTTGGTACATGGCCACTTTTTGCCACTCATGGACCATCTTTTGTCCCACTGTACTTTACACAACCTGTTTTTTATCATTATAATGGTTCTCTATATACAAGTACATTGTGTTCTAGATCCTCTGGGTGTCTGATGATTAAAATCTATAGAATTACAAGCTGAGGATTTGATTGTGCATTTTCTGGTGACTATACATTTGCTGTCATGAGATAGTATACTACTTTTGCATTCCAATGTGTACATAGGAGTTTCCTTATGGCTGGGAATGGCCAATGATGATGCTGAGTATTGCTGAGCAGCCATGCCTGCAGGGGAGCTCCTCTGTAGTTATAATAAAGCACAATATTTAGTACAATATGTATTGCTGGTGCTGAGAGAATGGTGTGAAAAAGCCTAACTAGCAATAACAGGATTATTGTCTTTTTCAGCCAAGTTGGCTACATGGAAAATTATGAGTCAAAACACACTCTAATCTTCTCACTGTTATTGTACCTCAATGCCTCACCAGAATTTGACACCAATAGTGCTATTCAACTTGGAAAAGCCTATGGATTGCATCCCACACTGATCAGAAGGGAGAAAAAGTGTTTTGGAAAATCTAAGATCTCACAGTGCCAGAATTTTCTTTTGACATCAGTTTCTTGTCTTTTTCTGAGTTTTATGCTCAATTCTGCTTTCCAGGCATGCCACAAGGATATCAGATCTCAACCAAGATCCAATGGGCTGTTATACACCTATCAAAATTCCTTGATTTTGAACAAACTGCTATGGCCCTTGATTTGTCCATTCGACCAGTCAGGCATATTGTTTTATACTTCAATGCTCAAGGAACACTACCAAATCCAGGTGAGAACATAGCTCCAAAGGATCAACAAGGAAATTGACATCTACATGATGTCAATATTGAGGTATAATTGTATCTTTTTTTGCTGTCCTATGATGTGCTGATTTTCATGCTATTATAGTTCTTGCTAGGTACAATTATGATGACACCTGACCTCTACTTGGATGAACTCCAAGAAATGCTTGCTGTATCATGTGGCCATATGGTTTCTTGTGCTACAATCTGGCACATGCTTCGTAGAGCTAACTTTACTATGAAGAAAGTAGGTATTTTCCTTTTTCTTGAGTCCTTGCTTTCTTATTTGTTCCAGATCACATGTGTTTCTGCAGAATGATCAGCTGAGAAACACCTAGAGTATCTTGCAAGAATTTTTCAGTATAATCCACAGTAACTTGTTTTTGTGGATGAGAGCTCTGTTGATCATTGGACAACATACTATGGCCATGCCTGGTCTATTTGAGGAACCAAAGCACAATGCAAAGCATTTTTTCTTCATGGTTGATGGTATGTTACTTTTATATTATTGCTTTATCCAATTGTTGCTGATTGCTATTTAGCTTCTCTGTTCTCCCTGCTCTCTCTCATAGTGGTGGTATCATCCACTGTGAAATTGTCAAGGGATCTTTTTGTACAGAGACATTCTCACAGTTTATCAAAGGTCTACTTGATGAAATGCAACCTTATCCTGCCTCAAATTCAGTTATTGTTATGAACAATTGCTGAATTCACAAGCATCCTGATATTCAGGAAATAATTAAATCCAGGTATATTCTATCATTTTTTATTTATTTACCACCATTGAAAATATATGACCCATATATATCTAGAGAAATGCAATGTGAGTTCCTACCACCCTACTTCCCTGATTTCAATCTGATCAAACTTGCATTTTCACAATGAAGTATCATCTTTGTTATAGTAGTGCTTATACATGCATGGCCATGACAGAGCTTACAGATGATGAAGTATATGCAACACTCCTTTGAGCTCTCCATTGATATGCACCTTGCATCAAATCTAGCTGAAGTGTCTACTCAGTGGTAAGATGAAGTCCAATAGAGTAAAAGATATGTGCCAAGAGTCTCATTGGTGATCAACCTCATACCAATGGAGAGTTCACAGCAAGGTAGAATTGCATAGAACTAGCTTACTGTACAGGACATCAAAGGACACTATTTATAATGTAGAAGTCTGCATACAGACCATGGAATATGATGGAAGGTAAGAGACCATTCCATAAAAGGGGGAGAGAGCTCCTTATAGGGAAGACAATAAAGGGGGGTATGGAATGTTCTAGAAGGGGAAGGAACATTCCATCTGAATCTATGGTCAAGAGAAAGAAAGGTCAATGCAAGTAGAGATACTGGGCTCACTAGGACAACCCAAAGGGAAGAAGGTACAAAGAAAAGAAATGGATTCAAGATACTGCCCTATCATGACATTACCCCATTCATAGCTTTGAAGGACCACCTTGAAGACTACTTCTATGACATCCATGATGACCACTTCAAAGTTCTGGCCCTAATAAATTGCCTCTGTTATAGACAATGTCATTATCGTCAAAATCAGAGGCTGAGAAAGCACGATATGCCTTGGGGCAGGAGCTAGCAAGATGTCCTGCTGCACTGCAATGCATGCAAAGACAGAAGGGGAAACAGTGGGGAAAATGACCAGCTGCATGACAATATTGGCAAAGGCAATGAGGGCATCTGCCACAAGTGTGACCAGGGGCCCAGACAAAGCATTCGAGACAGTGGTACTGGGGGCATTGATGGATAAGGTTGCTGGGGGAGTTACACCAAAAGCAATGAAGAGAGCAAGGAGGGGAAATAGGGAGGCCAGGCAGGGTTTCAAGGTCATCAATGACAATTGGGTTGGTGATGGACCCTCACAGGGTGAGTATGGCAGAGGTTTCTTGTTCCTCAACAGCTCTATTGGCAACTTCTAACCCTTCCACACAGGCCATCTCAAATTCTGTGAGAGTACTATCAGGATCACGCTCTCAAAGCGAGTGCGGCCTAAAACGATGAATACCAAGCGTGAGAAAACTACACAATACGCTACTGACTACTTATATACTACATGAGGAGTGCGCTTGGGCCAACTGAGGGCCGGTTATGGAACGGCCTAGACTATCATGACGTCACAGGTCCCTTAGCCCTAGTGGCTGTGCGATAAGATAAGATAAGATGAAAAGAGATAAGATCCTATGGTACAAGTATCGAAAGGGAGAAGGAAAATGAGAGTTCTGACAGGTAATGTGTCCGCGTAGACCATCGCGCACAGCGGTCAGTGCTCGTACACTCGACGTACGACGGTAAACCACCGTTATCGGGTTGCTATACTCTCGCTCTGAGTTTATACGAGCGGACACTGGTATTGCCAACCCCCTACCCATGCTGGGGCTGCCGAGGCTGTTGTGGATAGCAGATTTATGTAGTCCACCTGTTGCGAGCCCTTGGGCAGACTCGCCGCAGAACGCTGCGTTAAAGTGTTGTTCTACACCGGTTTATCCATCTACCCGAGTTTTTTGAACTTTTCGTCTATAAAAAGTTTCAATCCGCGGACGCCTTCTACCCTCAAGTGGAGAGAAGAAGCTTCGAGGAGACCGACGAAGAAGACAAAGTTTTTGTTTTATGCCCGCACCCTACTCCCGCAATCGCTCTAGATCATTGGTGAGAGATTTAACTCCAGAACCAGTGAGCTCGGAGAACACGCCCCCCATAGCCCAATCACCAACACCATCCACACCTTCTACCCCGAAAATGTCTACCACCCTCCTATCTACCGGCCCTCCTAAGTACAATGACAAAAGCCTGCCATTCGCAACCTGGTACGTGGATTGGCTTAACCATTACAACGCCGACGCTTTTACCCACGCAGTCCCACCAGAGCCGCCCACCGCGATTCAGTATCAGGCTCAGAGGGCGATGGAGCAATACACCCCATCACAACTTACACCCCACCCCAAAGCCAAGGGTAAAAAACCGCTACAACAGATGGGTGATAGCGAAGATGAGTCCGACAAGGAAAGGCCGCCTGCTGCTGAGTGCAGAGCGCCGAGACCTCAGACGCTGCAGATCGCCGACGGCCCCAAGCTGGGCAAAAGCTACATTTCAAAGCCTTTCACCTTCAAAGGAGAAAAGGCGAAATTTAAACCTTGGACCGTTGCGCTGCGGAACTACTTCTTAGGGTTTGATCCGAGCCCTTCCGACCATCAGAGAATCACCATGATGCTGAGCTTCATGGGAGGTGACGAAGAGAATTCAGCGAGTCGATTCGCGAATCTCTACTTTGAGAGTAGACTCGGATTGGACAGCTGGACGGAGTTCCAGGACATCCTCGACGAGCAGTTTAGGCCCGCCACAGCCAGGCGAGAGGCCTATGAGAAACTCATGCACCTCAAACAAGGATCAAACTCGGTTGAAGACTTTTTCAACCAGATGTCTCAGCTGATCGCAGAAGCTGGGATGACTCACAACGCCGAGTTTGATGAGACACTCCTTCAAATTTGCCAACAGGGAGTGCGAGAGGACATTCTGACATTCGCCGAACAAGGAACGCCTAGCTTGGCGTTATCAACCTCCCTCAATAAGTGGGAGAGACATCTGAGGATGGCAGAGGCGGCCATCCAAGCAAGAAAATTGCGTAAGACGTACAACCCTCCAAGGACGCAATTTAACTTGAATTGGAGGAACAGGACCAATGCGGCTACCGGTCCCAACCCCATTCGAGCCAACAATGTACCCCGGGCTCCGCAGCAGCCCAAAGCTTCGCAGACTCCGACATCATATCCTGGCGCGACAGGAACATTTGGAGGAAGCGGTGTCCCTATGGATATTGGGAAAGCCCGATCCAAAGGACTGTGCTTCAAGTGTGGAGATAAGTGGCCCTGCGCCAAGCACCCTCCGAAAAACCCTCCGCGCAGGATGCGCTGTGCGGTATTTAGAGGAGTGAAAGTTTTCTACCAGACAGATGAGGAGCTCGCCAACTCAATCAAGCAAATTGAGACGGACGAGCAGGGTTTTACTCAAGGCGAGTAGGGAGCAGCCGCCCTAACTTGCCCAAGGACAAAGTTTTCTCAGAGTGTAGTTCGCCCAATGTAGCAATGTTCGATAGTAGCAATAGATTTGCTGTACTTCCATGTGAAACACCGACTGAAACTGAGTCAAAGGCTGAGACCCCAATAGTAAGAATATTGAAAAGAGAAAAAGAAGAGAAGGTTTTGGGTAAACCTAGGAAAACCCCCCGGACTGACGATCAGGTCCTCGAAATAATAAGAAAGGAAAATGAACAAGGAGTACTCGAAGTCGTCCGAACTGACCGATCCATCCCTCTACCAAAGCGAGGATCCCCTGGTGCGGCAGGGTATGATCTGTACGCCGGAGAGGATGCAATTGTACCAGCTAGAGGACAAGCTCTAGTAAATACCAAAATGAGTTTCGCCATTGAGAAGGGCCATTACGGCCGTATAGCACCAAGGTCAGGACTCGCAGTAAAAGCCTCCATCGCCACCGGGGCTGGAGTGATCGACTCAGACTACTGAGGAGAGGTTAAAATCCTCCTAGTAAACCACTCGGACAAAGACTTTAAAGTCAACATCAGAGATCAAATCGCCCAGTTAATAATAGAAAAAATCCAAACTCCGGTAGTCTACGAATACGATCGCTTCGAAAATGTAACCGAACGAGGCGAAAAAGGCTTTGGAAGCACCGGAGTGAAGCGAGTGAGACATGAATGGCGAAATGTCATCGACCCCTGGACAGTAAGGTGGATGCGATGCCAAATTCACAATAGCGAAGAGAGGGCAGCAGAACACCTGAAATCCTTCGTTCATCACGAGAGACGTCTCGAGGTGACAAAAGAACTCGTACGAGACTTCCGAAAACTGTCGGAAGGCGAGCTAGACCTGTACCTGAGAGATTTACAAAGAAAGCCGAAACATAAAGGAGCATCAGAGCGAAGAAGACACAAAAATTCGCTTGAAATCCCCATCATGATCCACACCGATGATGGACAAGATCTCGACGTTAAGGCGTTAATTGACTCAGGATGCACGGGCTCCGCCATCGACAAGGAGTTTGTAGCGGAAAAGGGAATCAAAATGAATAAACTTCCAATACCAGTGAAAGTTTATAATGCCGACGGCTCACTCAACAAAGCCAGGCAAATCACTGAGTACGCTGTAGTCGAATTAAAAATAGCCGACCATAGTGAGAAGATCGCCCTATCCGTTACAAGTCTCGGAACGAACACCGTGTTCCTTGGACACGATTGGCTCCGAATCCATAACCCACAAATTGACTGGCCTACGGGCAAGATCGAATTTCGGTGTGAAAACGATCACATACCGAAGTTAATGGATGACGAGGAAGAAGAAGAGGAACACGAAGAGGTCAAACGCTCCGAAGGAGATAGACTCTTCCAATTCGATCTCGATTGGCTATTTAGAAACACCGCCACCGAGATTGCAGCAAAGGAGTTTACCGCAAAGAAAAAGAAGATATTAGAGGAGGTGTCGCCTCCCTATGTACACGAATTTGCGGACGTCTTTGCGAAAGAGTCGTTCGATGAACTCCCACCAAGACGACCCTGGGACCATGCAGTCAAACTCCTACTGGGAGAACACATCGTCGACTGTAAAACCTATCCCTTAGGACCAGGTGAACAAAAGGAGTTAGACGACTTCTTAGAGGAGAACCTAAAGAGTGGCCGTATCCGCCCATCGAAAAGTCCCTTTGCCTCCGCCTTCTTCTTCATAAAGAAGAAAGACGGACGACTTCGTCCCGTTCAGGACTATCGGAAGCTAAATGCGATTACCATACGCAACCGATATCCCTTACCCCTTATCAATGAATTGGTGGATAAACTCAAATCTGCCAAGTACTACACCAAATTCGATGTGAGATGGGGGTATAACAACGTAAGGATGAAAGAAGGAGATGAGTGGAAAGCAGCTTTCCATACCAATAGAGGCCTATTCGAACCCCTTGTAATGTTCTTCGGGTTGACAAACTCACCCACTACATTCCAAACAATGATAAATTCGTTGTTCAAAGAGTTGATTGACCAAGGGGTCGTAGTAGTATACATCGACGATATTATGATCTTCACCAAAACCCTAGAGGAACATCGTCATATTGTCAAAGAAGTCCTCGAAATATTATGGAAAGAACATCTCTATTTAAGACACGATAAGTGCAACTTCGAAGTCAGCGAAACAGAGTTTCTGGGCATCATCGTATCCCAGGACCGTGTCAAAATGGAACCTAAGAAAGTACAAGCCATCAAAGATTGGCCAGTCCCTCAGTTGCGAAAGCAACTACGCGGCTTCCTAGGTTTTCTAAATTTCTATCGACGTTTCATACAAAACTTCGCTCAGATCGCGAAGCCACTTAACGCTCTCACCTCTGAACTAAAAGAGTTCAAGTGGACCCCGGAGTGCCAGAAAGCAATGGACTCCCTAAAAGACACACTGACATCGGCGCCGGCATTAGCCATGCCAACCGACGATGACCCCTTCCGTGTTGAGACCGACGGGTCCAGCATAGGAGTGGGTGCCGTGTTGTCGCAACTCCAAGATGGAAAATGGCATCCAGTCGCCTTCATCTCCAGATCTCTTAATGACGCCGAACGCAATTACCATGCGGCTGATTTAGAGATGCTGGCAGTTATCTTCACATTGAAGGAATGGCGCCAATACCTACTTGGAGCTAAACACATTTTCGAGGTACTCGCGGACCACAAAAATCTCGAATACTTCAAAAAACCAGTCGACCTTTCTCGCCGTCAAGCCCGATGGCAACAAATCATCCAAGAATATGATTTCGTTATTAAACATCGATCGGGCAAGACTAATCCGGCTGACCCTCTGTCCAGGAGGCCAGATTATGAGAAGGGGGTAAATCAGGATAATAAAGACAAAATCCTATTACCCGACAGGTTTTTCGAAGAACATGAGAAAATTCGTGCTCAAAACTGGTCGACTATTGAGTCACAAATCACGCAGTACCAGTCTAAAGCCGAAAGGTTTGCCCGCAAAGGACTCGAAAAAGAAGGATCTCCATGGAAAAGGGAGAATGGACTGATAAAGTGGAAAGAGCTACTCTACATCCCATACGACAAAGGTCTGAGAGAACAAGTGATCAAAGAAAATCACGATCACCCCTTGGCAGGACACCCAGGCGCCAGAAGAACCCAAGACCTCATCATGACGAGGTACTACTGGCCCACGGTACGAAAAGACGCCAAAGCCTATACGAAAGGCTGTGATCGCTGCCAAAAGACCAAAACAAGAACAGTAGCAAGCCACACTCCCTTAACCCCTAACGAGATACCGACTACACCCTGGGAAGTGATATCTGTTATGCTCTTGCGAACACACCACTAGCCGAGCCCGTTGCAGCGTACACCAGCTACTGGCGAGGATAGAAAAAGATAGGAAGGGATGAGAAGAGCTGAAGCACACCAATCAAAAGGTTTTAACCCCAATGACAAGTGGTCAAAGCTGGGGATGCCAGCGATGAACACAAGCCTTTATATATTGTACAAGAGTGCGCACAGACCAAGCAGTGCGTGTGACTAATTACTATACAAGTACATAGTGTTCTCACGGAGGCAGTGTAGAATGGAAGAGAAGCATCGGAGATTAAATAGGTGTGTAAACCATGAGGCATGATGTCATAGTCTAGACCAGTCTGGACCTGGGTCATGTGCATGCTCCCACGATCACGTGCACTGGTCACGTGATTTTGAAAGTAGAAAGCGAAAGTGAAAAGTTAGGTGAATAAATAAGGGTTCATAACAATATCGGTGGATATAATAGGCCCTCTTCCAGAGTCAAAAGGAAAGGACGCCATATTGACCATTGTAGACCGCTTCTCAAAAATGATACACCTCTTCCCTGTGTCCTCCACCATCACCGCGAAAGGAGTAGCCGCAATATTCAGAGACCACGTATTTAAGCTCCACGGCACCCTGAAGAAAGTGATCTCGGATAGAGGACCCCAATTCATCTCAAACTTCATGACAGATTTGTATTCGCTCCTTCACATCCAAGGAAACCCGTCCATGGCATACCATCCTCAAACCGACGGACAAACAGAGCGAATCAATTCTGAAGTGGAACTCTACCTTCGGATCTATGTAAACCACCGACAAAACGACTGGGTAGACTGGCTAGCGCTAGCAGAATTTGTGCACAACCAGAAAACCAACAGTTCTACTAGGACATCCCCGTTCCTACTCAATTACGGGCAGCAACCCCTAGTAAACGTCGATGGCACACGAAACGTCCGAAGCGAGGAGGCAAAGGAATTCGCTGAGCGGATGAAAGAATCCCAACGGCAGGCAAAAGAATCTCTAGAAAAGGCAGCGGAACAGATGAAAAAGTACTACGACCGCACGTCCCGAGCTAGAGTAGAGTATAAAAAAGGAGATAAGGTTTTGGTTGATGGGAAAAACATTAAATCCGATAGACCCACCAGGAAACTAGAGGATAAACGCTACGGTCCCTTCGAGATTATCGAAAAAGTTGGCCCTGCAGCGTACAAACTCAAACTACCCCCCACCTGGCGCGGCATCCACCCCGTCTTCCACGAATCCCATTTATGGGCCTATAACGAACCAACATACCCATCCCAACAAAAACCTACTCCTCCTCCACCCGTCGTTGTTGAACAACAACCAGAATATGAAGTAGAGTTCATCGTAGACTCACGAGCACGAAGAGGTAAAGTCGAATACCTTGTTCAATGGAAAGGATATCCGCGAGAAGACCGGACTTGGGAACCAAAAAAGAACCTAACTCACGCCAAAAAGGCTCTCCAGGATTTCTGGAAAAAGAATCCCTCTTCCGTTCGAACCCAATCATCCGAACCATGCGACTGTCCCTCCTGCTCGAAAGGAACTCCTCTCTTCAAAAACCCCGCCTTCAAATCCTTTGCCGCCTCTCTCACACACCTCCCCTCTCACCTCTTCGACATCCCTGCTGTCTCGGAGCGACAGCCCTAAGAAGGGGGTAATGTCAGAACCTCAAAATCCCCGTTCCATTTCTATCATTTTCCATCTTATCTTATCTTATCGCACAGCCACTATCTTATCTCGCCCATTACCCTAGAATATTCCATAAGATTCCATACCTCCCCTAAAGTGGTCTGTGCGTCTAACCATGTAGTATATAAGTAGTCAGTTGAGTAGATTGTACTTTTCTCACGTTTGGAATTCAGATCCTTGGGGCATCACAGTTTGTGTTTGCTCACCTGACAAAGGGTGGGAATAGGGAAGGGGCATAAAACAAAACTCAATCTTCTTCGATGGTCTCCTTCATGGCTTCTTCTTTCCACTTGAGAGTAGATGGCATCTGCAGATTGGCACTTTTTATAGTCCAAAAGTCCAAAAAACTTGGTAGACAGTTACACCAGTGTAGAACAACACTTTAAAGCAGCATTTTACTACGAGCTGTAACACCAGGACTCGTCGCAGTGGGGACCAGATGTGTCATCTATCCCTAGACGCCTCGGCAGCCCCAGCATGGGTAGGGGGTTGGCAATACCAGTGTCCACTCGATTAACCCAGAGTGAGGGTATGACTACACGATATCAGATGTAATCCGCTGTACGTCAAGTGTACAGACACTAGCTGCTGTACGCGATGGCTCACGCAGACATGTTACCCAAAGAGGGACAGTGTCTGGAAGGTGGGATGGTTTTGTGCAAGGTGCACTAGACCAGGGTAGTGGGGACGGAATAGAGAACTTAGGGTGTAATGCCTAACGGCAGGAAGGAACTATCTTCTCTTGAACCAAGAAGGATAGGCAAAGACTGTTGAGGGGATCGGCGTGCTTGAGAGGGCATCGTCAAAGTGACAACATCACGCTCTAGACTTGAAAGTGGGAGCTAGGTTGAAAAGAAAAGTGATAGAGTGAAAAGTTGAAAGGGTTGGTTGCTCGTCATGGACGACAATGAGCAGAAAGGAAAAGGATATGCTTGGAATTATGTCAGGCGACCTCAAACACAAACTGTGTAGGCCCAAGGAACTGAATTCCAAGCGTGAGAAAATACAAGATAACTACTAACTACCTTTATATACTACAATTCTATGTGCACAGACCACCTTAGGGTAGGCATGGAACATGATGGAACATTCTATGGTAAAGGGGAGATAAGATGGTGGCTGTGTGATAAGATAAGATAAGATAAAGAAATGAAGATGGAAAATAGTCGTCTCTGACAGCATGCACATCTCATGATCTTCAAAACAAACAATGTCAGGGGTCAGCACACTAATATGTGTGCACATAATGCTCTTGACCATGCAGAAAAGAAAAAACATCAAAGCAAAGCCAAGTACACTGCTATGCAGGAAGCTCTGCTTGTACTAGGTGCTTCTCTCAACAAGGTGGAATGGGAAAATCAGCTCCACCCATTATGTGATAGTGATATGAGACACATGATGGATATGCTAGATGGTCAGACAGAGGGCATGAGGAATTTGTTGTGGATTTGGAAGGCGCTGGGCATTTTGGGCAAGAGCAATGAGGATCTTTGAGACTATTGAGTCGGCACTAACCTTTCATGGTAATTGACTGAGCCATTGTAGGTTTGCGAATCAAATGGTGCAAAGCACAAGCAAGAGAAGCTTGTTGGGTGGAGGAAGTGGTCCTGCTCAGAGAGAAAATGCAGAGAATATTAGCATTTTTAGAGTGGGAAGGGGACATGTGGATGCAATGTGTGTTCGCTCATATGTTTGAAAAAGATGCTGACTGTGAGGATTCATCTCCTTATGCTAAATGCCAAGCAGCACTCCAAGGTGCCATGACTGGTGCATTCAAGTCTATGTGGGAGAATATTCCTACATTGTTTGTCATGAATTCTGAAGGCATTGAGCTAAATGATGGGTGATTCGAGTGACACAAGTAATACATCATAGTAGAGTGGATGTATGTAATGTATCAAGAATGGGTTAAATGACAAGCATGTGACATATCAGCCAGGGACTTTCTTGCTTGCAAGTGATATAAGCAAGTGATGCATGAGCTGGGGGTGGGTGATGTGAGCATACATACCATGATATATCAATATGTCAACAATCATCAGGGGAGGCTTTCATATGTGCAAGTGATATATCACTCAGAAGGGGCCAAGACAGGCTGCAGAACAAGTGATATAAACAAGTGATGGATCAGCCAGAAGTGTGTGGTGTGAGCATACATACCATGATATATTAATGTGTCACTGCTTTCTTGTAAGTGAGTGATATGTCACTTGCAAGGTTACAATGTGAGCTGCTGGAGTGATACAAGTGCATGATGTATCAGCCAGGGGTGTGTGATGTGAGGTACATACCATGATATATCAATATGTCACTGATCGTTGAAGGGGTTTACTTGTGAGCGAGTGACATATCATTCACAAGGCCGATATGAGCTGCTGCATGAGTGATATAAGCAAGTGATATATTAGTGGGGGATGCATGATGTGAGCATATGTACCATGATATATCAATATGTTACTGATAATTGGGGGAGCTTGCTTG
>JBBPQW010000589.1:0-16476 GCA_038092695.1 Boletus rubropictus
GCCAGTTGCATTACACCATCTAGGTGGCCGTCCATTTCACGTCCTCTTCAAAAATACTGCTACTCTCCATGCTCTCGAGGAGGTGGGCCCGCTGGTAGACTGCAACTTCGTATGGGCTCTCACTGATTCCAATGAGTATGTCCAATGTCCCCCCGCATGCTTTACGACTTCTCCGAGTCGCATTCGGGTTATACAAACGACGTCGCCCAATGCTTCACGTCGGAAGAAACGGCGTTCTTTGCGCTACATCATGGACATTTGGACTGAGAAAGAGATCATGAACCTTGAGTGAGTGAAGCAATCTGCACTGACACAATATCTGACGGGATGACCAGTGTGCTGTTGAATCTAAATGGTGATCGCCTGATTGCTTTGGCAAGGAAGTGGGGAACCATTCCTCGAACCTTGCTGGAGCTATTTGATAAACGAGAATTGGTACCGTGCGGACATCGGAGAAGCTATCGAAAAATTACCAAAATTCGTGAGCAGAGGAGGGCAGCTCGACTTGTATGCTCCGTCATTGTTCTATTTCATTCAACCAGGGAGGCGTGATTCGGGGGATATTTTTCGCATGCTCGTCTCCGTGATCATACCGACACAAACACTTTGCGAGTTGCTAGCAGAAGGCTGTAATCGCTGACAGTACCACTAGCAATATGAAGACGAATGCAAGACCTTGGTACGCCAGCCATCTATTTTACTGGTAGGCTAACATACTAATATTTGCAGATTGCAATGAACAGGTGGACCGCGTTTACTAGCGATATCATCAGCACGCTTTCGAAGGCAAGCATCGGAATTATCAACACTTGTACGAATACTGCATGCACATTCGCGAACGGAGAAAATGGGTAGATGCTAGTAGAATAATAGAGGAGGTGGGAAATGGGTAGACGAGATGTGGTGTGAGCAAGGTGGGTAGATGAGCTACGAAATGGGTAGGTGAATTGGAGTGATGAACTGGGTAGAGGTGGAGCGAAAGGAGTATACGGGATACAGGTAGAAAAGCATGGATGCGGGTGTATTGTAAGCTGTGAAAGCTCGGAATGCATGGGTTTCAGTACACGCAATTGGGCGAGAATGTTATATACTCGGATCTATGGAGGGTGGACTAGGTATACATCAGGCAATGTAGCTACATCCAAGTATTTCAGGCCGAGCAGGCAGGTAGATTATATTCTATGGGGAAAGTGCTAAGTTACACTGGTCTATTCAGTGACATTGGGGTAGTCTTATCGTGCCATTTGCTACCTGTAGCCACCGTAATCCACTCCATATATTTCTGTCGCTGTGCCACGATCTCTAGGTATCCATTTTTCACTGATCGATCAGTGCTCGACACACTGAATCCCCAATGATTTCACTTCCCACAGTGTCCTCATCCAAATAATATTCTGTTAGCTTCCTCCACGAGAGCCGTATAAGTAGCGCTCGTATCAACGAATGGCGCAAACCCCGTCGCCTGGCGACCTTGGTGGGTGGTTACATCCTGTGGGGTCGCTCGGCCTAGAAATGTAGATTCTCCTTCACCTCCGGGAAAGTCACTTGAGAGTGACGTGCTCTCGTGAATCAGACGTAGGTCCACAGTGTGCATCGGGACTCACGGTGCAGGAAGGCCATGGACGAAACGGATCCGTTGGCTACGGAGGTACGAAGCGCTGGTGGATAGTGTTTACGATCACGCAAGCGATGAAGAACATTGGTCCTCACTTTTTAATGCACAGTGGAGCGGCTGGAATGTACAACACCGAGGAGTCCTCCTTTCCCTTATGTTCTCTCTCCACAGCATGCACGGTATCGCAATGCCCTAATCAATCGGACATGGTTTAGCCCTCTTCATCACGGTGTGACCCAACATGGTGGTGACTCACAATATACTTGATCCCCAGGTTCAATCTTTGGAACAGATACCATCGTCTCCGCAAGTCTCAGGTGGGGATGTGTGACTTCATTTAGTTCCTGCGCCTTACCAGGCACGCTACCAGGGAACTCGCTACCTTCTATGTTCAATTCCCAATCCTCCGCGGCCAAACTTACGCTCTGTGTCCCCCCAAAAGTATTCCGTGTGGCGACATTGCGCGGCTTGAAGAAGGGACGCAGGATAATGTAAGCAGTTGCAAGCGAGAGCATGGGAAGAACGCGCAAGGTGCCTTCATTGACGCCTGTAGAGGACATGGATGTCCAACCTTGCCAACACCGAAGGATCGAACATTGGTTTCTGCATTGGACGAGCAGGCAGTGAGTTTACATGTTTCCACAACGAAGATGCCGCCAGAACAAGGCAGCGAAAAGGGAGGCAAGGAAGCGATGGAGGAAGGCAGACAGAAGCTTAGGCAAACAAATCCAAGAACGCACGGTGCATTGTACAAATCTTGTCTTGCGTTTACCCTCCAAGTTACGTCGAACGGATCGAATCTCTCCCAGCCATTCTCTCCGCCACGGAAAATTTTGGTCCACACTCTTCTAAATGCTGTGTCTTCCCATCGCTCGATGCTCCCTCCGTCGATGTGTGGACCAAGTGTGAACGAGCGATCTCCGGGGGTACGTATGCGTACGCGGTCAAAGTAACTGATGGGTGTTGCGAAGTCGACGGAAGCAGGAAAGGAGGCGGAGGAGTGCCAAAGGGATAGAAGGGCCTTTTGGGTGTTAAGCAGGGAAACGTGCGTACGCGCATAGAGCTGTGGTTTCGAATTATACAGTTCGTATGCTTGAATATTCTCTGCGGGGAAACCTGTCAATCAACATGTTGAGCTCTATGAGTGGAAGCTCTCGGTAAGGTGAGACCTTGCACCGGGTTCGCTGCGATGTAGTCTCTGATGTGGAGTTTCCACTTCAACGCTTCCTAGAATTCAGATGCGTCGGTCGCGTTGAAGATGGCGCAGTAATCATGCGTACTCACTTCCTTTGGGACACCTCCTGTGATAACCACAACGCCCGTCTTTCGAATCGCATCTTTTTGGCTTTCCGACAAGCCAGCCTCGACGTCTCCGTACGGAATACGTGGAATGATCTCCACAAAAAAACAGATATATCACATAAAACAAAAACAAAACAAAACAAACTTACATCTCCTCCCTGAGACATGATTTCCTTCACGCGAAGTTCAAGGGCCTTTAGTACTCCTTTCCAGGCCTTCTGAAGTACATCGGGTGCCACGTCCATGTCACGCAGCACGTCTTTCTTTACGGTCGAAAACCGTGCGGGGAGTGGTGCAACGTCGGCATTCGGACCAAGGGTGGTGAACACGTCGGCAATGGTACCGCCATTCCTCGCTGCTTCGGTTCCCAACATTGCGATGCGGTCGCCTGCACGATAGCGGAGGAGGGGGAATCTCACGAATCCTCGTGAACAGAAGGCGATACTAGCCTTGTGTAGCATCCTCGAGGTCAAGGAGGATGGATACAAGGCGGAGATTCGTCGATATCAGCGAAATGATCAGCTCTCACAGATGCGAGCCTACTCCGGCCGTCCACCAAGCAAGATCTGATAGATCTAGAGCACAAGTCTCAGCGTGCACCAAACAGTGTGGAACGCTGATGTTATTACCTAGAGCACAGTGTGGAACGCTGAGGAGAGAGGAAGATGGGAAGGAGAATCTAATGTGCGTGCAGTTGCTTACGTAACATGTGTGCGAGTATCTATGTGTGGCGGACGAGTGCGAGGTGATACAGTGATAAGAGTAGGAATAACGATAGAATGCTAACAAGGTCATCCCCAAATGTTTCCACCGAATCAATAACCTGGATGAACATCACAATGATGACGGGCAAAAGGTGATTAAACCCGTCCTCCCGTACTTATTGCATCTCACAGAGTCTGACCGTAATATCCGTTGGTCACACAACGTGTGTAGTTGCTGGTGAACCTAAAATTCCCCAGCACCCCATTGGCCAACCCAGATTGAGATCGCAGCATGTCGCACACAGCAAGCTTCTGGCTGTGCATATCGAAGCTGCACTGAGCCGAATACGAAGCACCACGACGGTCCTTATAAGTATGGCCAGGGACCCTCTAGTTGACCTCCCTCTTACCACTCTGCAGGATGATTATCATCCAAGACCAAAAGTTTGGCGTCGAATTCGCCCATGACAGAGTCGACGGCAGCGCAGGTGACCTACCCCCAGCATATGATGGCTTGTCAATCTATCCAGCGGCAAATCACGCCCCGATCCGAGAAGCTAGCTCCTCCTCCTTTCCTGGCCCAGTTGCGGGATCCAGCAGTCACCCGCCCAGTTCGGATACCGTAAGACGCAATCCCCATGTACTGGACATCGATAGAGCATTACAACCACGTCCACCCTCACCCTCGAAAAACCCACCTCTGACAAATGTCAGCGCTGTGCCTGCTCGAGGACTGCGTACTGGCAAGAGTACTTCCTGGCTCTCACTCTTACCCTTCGTATCGGCCTTATCTGCCAAGCGAGTTCGCCAGTCCGTTTTGTCGACCGTAGGCGACCTCGTCGTCCCACCGTCTCGAGCAGGCAGCGAGGAACAGACAAGCATACGTGAGATATTCGCTTCCATTACGGAAACATGCGCCCAACACAAGCTTTCCCTGTCGGCCATACTTCAGGAACAATTCATCGCGACCCACACCCCGATGTATTGGGCTATAGTCCACTATCGCCAGGAGTTACTTGTGGCGCTGTTGGTCCATTCTCGACCACTGTCTAGCCAGGCTATCTCAGATATTCGGCGTGCGTGTCTCGTCAGCTCGAATCAAGCGCTATTTCATGCGCTTCGGGTGTGCAGTCCCCCATTTCATAGGACGGATGGTATCCAGGTTCCGAGCCTGCGAGCAGGTGTGCTCCGTCTGCTTGTTCACTTTCTGAAAGAACTCGGGTGACACATGCGATAGCTGCTGATAACCTGCTCTTGGGTGGTCGGCCCTTGGATGAGATCTACATAATCCAGACTACCGAACAATCGTTTGTCGTTTCCTTCGATATCCCCCTTTGGCAGAGACGAATGAAAGCGATTGGGCGAGTCGGCATTGAATTTATCGCATCCAGTAAGCATGCTGCTAGTATTGGTGTGTCAGGTATTCAACTCTCCGCCTGCGACAGGCAGGATGTGGTCCGTCACCTTTTTCTCCACCGACTCTTCGTCATCGACTGCAGCGTCTGGGAAATCGAAAAAATTAGCCATGAATACGCGTTCATGGTACATCATGGTCAACCTTCTCGAGTTGAGTCCACCCACCTACTTTGACTTGCGGTTCGTCGTGGACGTGCCACCCCCCTTGGTCCGTGAGTCAATCCTGACTCCGAGGCTCCGGGAGGCACGGTCCACGACGTTCCCGCCTTCACGCGGGGAACGATATCAGAGTTGGTCTCCGACGTATGGTCACAATTACGACAGGAAGGCATATTCACGACCATCCCGAGGCCACAACGGCTTCGCTCCCTCTTCGTCCTCACTTACACTTCTGCCACCTGCTCATCCACTGCGGGGTTCACCCTCGTCCATACAGTCAAGCACCACAACACCGCCCCCGATCTCCATCCATTTCGGATGTGGGAACCGCAAACTCGGTTGTTGGGCTGGTTCAGGAGCATTTTCTGGTACGGAGACAGTATCTTTCGAGGGGCCTACACTTATAATTTATGCAGAACCCTTGGAAACACCGACGACGAAGCCCGACACGTGGTCGGATCACGGTGTGGGATATACGAATGCAGCCGTGTCCCCGCTCGGACAAGGTCTTGGGTCTCAGTTGCTGTACGAGTGAGTCGTCGGTCGAGCTTATTGCATGAATCGCTGCTCAAAATGATGCACTCCCTGGCAAGTCATTCGCCGTATTTGTTTCCTGATGGTACACTGAGAGGGCGGTTGGAGGCAAGATTTGTAAAGTTCGAGTCGTCCAAGGATTGTGTCATCTGCTAGTGCATGCATCTTGTATTTGTGTACCTACCGTTCGGCTGATACATATGTAGCTTCCTAATATTGGCTTATGTAACGAACTCAGCTCCATGCATGACCAGATCCTCTCTGTTCCCAGCAGGGAAGGAACCCCTTCCTCCAGGCCTCAGAAATGATCGTGCATTGCAACCAAGAAATACCAGAAATGGATGTCTGCTAGTATGGAGTCGACGGCCATCGCTGGCATCGGTGGTAAGTCCACGCATCATCTCGTACTCATCACGATGGTGTAAACGGATTTAGGTTCATTATCCTCCTTTTCTCTCTAGGTCTCGGCATTGGTACCTTTTTCTCCCCCGTGTCTATGTCCTTTGCATATGAAGATCCGTATTTGCGCGCGCAATCACAAGCCAGGATGAGCAATACCCAGAAGGCGCGCGAGATTTTTAAAGGTATGGGGAAGGGGATATGGAGAAGCTGGAAATGATTTGGGAATTTTTGAGCACTGTTTACAGGCATCGAATGCGTCATCGAAGGGGCAAGTTGCTCGCATTACAATCCCAAGTGATACTGAGGCTTTGATTTCTACTATCGGGCCAAAGATAACATGGTAAATCCAGTGGCTGCCGGTTTCGTAGCGGGTGGAATTCGGGACCCAAGCTATCCTGGGAGGTAGCCTTGCATTTGCAGCCGTGCTAGATTTATTTCTCCGTCGAGAACCTGCAGAGTACCACGACCCTGTTGCAGAAAGTGTTTTCTAATAACGTTCTAGTGACGAACGACTAACCTTATTGTACCCCCGTACAGCGTGTAATTTTCCCGGATTATAAAGTTGCTTACTTGTCAAGTATAGTGCAATAGGTAAAAGTCTTTGGCTCAAGACAGTTTGTTGATCCTTTGAAGGCATCGGATATGGTGTAACGGCTAACATTGCCGCCTCTCACGCGGCAGCTCGGGGTTCGATTCCCCGTATCCGAGGTCTTTTTATTTCCCTTGAATATAAGGGTAGTTTGGTGAAATCTCTTTCCGGTCCTTGCCATCTCGGGATGAGGCAAAGGTTGGGGTTGGGTGTTGGGCCCATTTTTCGATCAGCCTTGCCCTCATAAATATCCTCTTCTCCACTGACATTGTCTCCCTCTCTGCTATCGTCGGGCACTGGCACGCGTCCGCCCACTACCTCTCCCTCCATCTCCATCTCACCTTTTTACCTCAACACACCCAGCCAATCCGACAACGTCACTGACCCACTATGCTATGACCGTTGCGGAGTCAAACAAAGAGGAAGATACCCCGGCCCCCAGGCACTCATTGACGCTACCGATGCAGCACTCGTGTTTGTCAGAGACGCAGCGGTCAGAGGGATGAGAGGGAGGTGGCTTGGGTACACGTCGTCCGTGTTGTCTTCGGACCCCCGAAACAATCCTCGCATAGGGGTTCGAAGTGGGACTCCATGCATGCATCGGATTACTGGGCGCCGCGATCGGCTGGAAGATTGGGTTCGCGCTCAAGAACGAGGGCAGGCGCGATCGTCTGCGTGAAGGACCCTTCGTCATTGGTGTCCGGACGCCTTGCTAAACAACATGTTGTCACTCATCTCACTTTCTCCAAAACCGCCCGTGCTAGCACTGGCGTTCTACGTGGTGGTCGCCAATATCTCACGTTGCTGACCATGGCGTGTGCGTTTATGGTCACGAGCTTGCAGGAAGAAATGGCGCTTCGGACTCACGAGTTCGTGGAGTATCGAGAGGGAACACAGAGACCCCTCGTTCTGAGCGAGGTATGTTGTATGTATGCGACGAGGCGACCCCGACGCTGATGGAATTTGTTTGTGATTCACTGGCTCTCATAGTTATTGGGATTCCGGTCCTGTATTGCCATCAACCCATATGATGCGCGTGGGACTGTCAATGTCATCTACCAGGTGAGTATGTCACCCTGTAGGTATGAAGCTCACCAGAACCTAGGCATTAACGATGAGCGTTCTGCGTGCATTGATGTGGGGGGTTATGCAATAACTGCGGCGCCACTGCATTCTGGAGTCATACCTAATTTTTCGTCGAAGGCGCATTGGGATTGGAAAGGACACGGGGGGGTTAGGGGTCGGAGCTTTTTGTTTTGAACTTGGCGGCTGTCTCGAACAGATTACGCGCACTTTTTCAATATGACAGACATCTGGGAACTTGAACTTTCAAACAAAGGTCAAAGCATACGTGGGAGAGTGTGGAGGAATTGTTGGAAGCTTGGGTCGGTGCGAAAGGGAAGGAACTTGTGCGCGTAAAGCGTCCTCATGTATCCCAACGCCGCGGAACAATCGAGAACACTGTCCTTCTATCTACCGCTTGCGCGTGCGGACGCACAGACATCCAGGCGACCCTCGAGTGAAAAATGACCTGGAGAGTTCAACCATGGCAGGAAATAGAAATAAAGATGAAAATAAAGAATCGTCCAGTTGATGTCCACATAATGATGACTCGACGATGGAATCTGCTGCGTATCACCTGGATCCGTGTATCCCATCCCCGACATCTGAGACACAACAGATCCACTTGGGAAGCGGAATCGATAACCTGGGCCTGCCTGATTCTCGCTGAGTGATCCACCGTGAGCCTCGTAATATGAGTACAGGGGAGTACGCCCACCGTTATGTGGACACCGCCGGCAGAGGGTAGAGATCCATCGTTCGCTCGTTGCATCTGATCGCAATGAGCATTATCACATAGTACATAATGACGATGAAGAACGAACTGTGCCAGATTGCGTCGGATTACCAGGGCGACCCATGCTGGTGTGAGAAGCGCCTTGGTTTGGATCCCTGGTCCTGGCACGCCGCTCATACTGCGACGTATAATGAGCCCATAATTACAAACTTGAGGAACAACGAACCTTTCCTGTTCCAGCAGAAGTTTTCTATAACCATATGATAAGCACATCACATCCAATCATCTATCAAAGAAGAGGACTCACTGGTTGAAGCTGACCTGCCGCCATCCGCGAAGGACCATGATCTGGGGCACTCACTCTCGCCGGCGACGGAGAACGTGAACGAGGATCGGCGGGCCAAGGTGACTCTCTGGGAGCGGTATTGGGCTTATGCGGAGTGACGTCCTTGTTACTCCTCTTGATTCTTGTCTGCACCCACTTTTTAAACTGCCGAATATCCCGAGACAACTCGCCAGTGTTGGAATGTCCCTCCGGACGTGTCACTCGTACACCCGACAATTGCCGTGAGGCCGTATCGGGTGGCGGCACATCAGATGCTGTTGGAGATGGTGGCTGCGACAGCGTCAGCACGTAAAAGAGGGGGAATATGGTGATCACTAACCTCGTCGTAGTTGAATTCGACAGCAGGCTCGTTTGACGGCACATCAACCTCGCCGATGGTGAGAACTCAGATCGACAGTAAGAAGAGCGAACAAATACCTTGAGAAGATCACTGTTACCATCTTCGCCGCCGGGCTCAGACTCAGCCGAGCTCAATTTCCCAGTTTCCCTCTGGTGTGCGTAACATGATGCTTAGCCAATACGCGAACGTCATGAATGGACTAGTGCTTACATGAAATGGACCATATGAGTCTGGGAGAATATCGCCAAGGTCACGCACAGCGATTTTTCCATTATCTTGTCCAGTTGCAAGATAGCAACAGTCCAAAGAGATGGCAAGTGACCTGATGTCGTTACTGTTCCCAATGACAGGGCCAATGAGAGAGAGAGTTGTTGCGTCAAGGAATGAGATTGAATGCGATGTGTAGGCAGCAATGAATTTGCCGTTGGCTGCTAAGACAATGGAACGGATGTCGCCCCCATTGAGAGTTTGCGATTTGGCAATCTCAGACCCAGTGGAAGGATGAAAAGACCTGATTTTGTTGTCACTTGATGCAGCAAAAATTCGTAGACCGTCATTGGACCATCTTGGAACTGTGATAGTCTTGATGAAGACAAGCTTGTCGCCGCTATGACTGTCAAAAATGTGGACTGATCCCCTAGATTCAGCGGTAGCAATGTGCTTGCCATCAGGAGAGAACTTGACCCCATTAACAAAACTGCCATGTTCAAGTGTGCGAACGAGTTGCTCCCCAGTTCCTATATTCCAGATGCTCAGTGTGTTGCTACGACTCTCGGCGGCGAACCTCGTAGAATCGGGGGAAATGTCCACCGCGACTACCCAGTAGCCGACCTCCACGTCGATGACTTTTTCATACGTCTCTCCATCCCACACACTTGCGCCACTCTCAGTACCGCCAACTATCCATTTGTGATCTGTCGATGCAGTCATGGTAGTCAAACCCGTTACGGATTGTTTTTTGACCTCCTGGCCGTCCTCCAGTCGCCACTGCCGAATCGCATCGCTAGTCCAACCCAGAAGATGCTTCCCATCGGGGTGGAATGTGGCTGGCCTGACGGAACGAGAGCTCCCGGCGTCAAGGAATATTATTGGGTCTTGCTGAATTATCAGCATTTGACACAATCCTCCTTGGAGCTAGTAGTACACACCGGTCTTTGTGGACGACATTTTCAGCGATGGTTGGCTTTGAAGAGCGTAAGCGTGAGGTATGCTGGCTTACTTGTGGGCGCCAGGTTGACCCATAAACATGTTTCCTTATTCCTTATATGGATTCTCTCTTTGGCGTTTATTCTCACTTGCATCCCTGCTCGGTTGATTCTGATGCCAGTCAAGCAATCAACATTTCCTCGGAAACCTTTTCCCAGGAGTTTCAAGTACTTATCTTGTCCCTTGTGCAGGTTCTCGGCTTGCGACGCACGCACCGCGCACGGAACCTGTGTGCATTTTGGGACACTTGCAAGAGAGCAATGATATTCTAGGACAATATGCTCTGCAAGATGGTGAGCGACTCTATACGCTGTGTCACATTCTACTTGAACGTGTTAGCTTGCCTGGGTCAGCTCGCATTCGCGCTTACAGATGTCGGACAAGTGTACATTGGACACGCACACAGATGCTCGAATGGTTACACTCAGAGACACCCAAAGACAAGTTCCTCGCGTTTCTGCTAGTAGAGTGTCATAGGCACCCGCATAAAAGTCACAGAAAACCAAGGACTGCCCTCGAGCTGTACTTGCGCCGAGCTATTGGAGTTGGATCCTATCATCCCGGTATGCAGACCAATCAGATCGAAATCATGTCATGTACTCATCCGCTTTTTTTCTCCCTTTCTCAAAATCAATACTGAATTGCAATATTTTCGATAATCCGATAAACAGAGGCAATAGAGAAGGTGGGTTGTAAACTCACGTAGTGCCTTGGCTAACCTTCAAATCTAGCTCTAGATGGTGAGACATTTACACGACATGTAAATAGTTCGGTTTCATCTACATGGGCGATAACGATATTCCCTGCAATCAACCATTAATCATGTATGTATGTCCTGCCATGCGCCGCCAGATGCACTTTAGGTCCTGTCGCCTTTTAACTCGCACGCGCGACGATCCCTTGCCGATTTTCATTTTTGGAGTCTTTTTTCGATGCCTTTCCCTTCTATTCTCAATCATCATCGGCTCGGGTCTGACATTATCTCTTTGCTACTAGATTTTTTTTTCCCATTCACATATAATTAAGACACCTCTGAGTATAATGAGAGGACTGGGAGCGGGTGAGGAATCTGCTGGTACGGTATGACTAAAGTCTTCTATTTGGTCACCGTTGAATGATGACAGACGCGTACTCGGTCGAGAAATTACAAGGTCGTACGAAGCGTTGGCAAAGGCGTTGTCAAGCAAGCTATGATCGTAATGAGAATATATCCGGCCAGGGGAGGATCCTATGACCCCACCTCCACTTGCCCCCGCTCAGATCTCCCGACGCTCGAAAGCCGGCACTGGCAGACCGACAGGAACGCGGACACAGATGCCATTTCCCCCTTTGAAGCGACTTTGGTTGTTTTTTGAGCTCATCGTAGACATGCTTTCGTTAACGGGTGCTTGATGTCATCCATAAAATCTAAACATAACTAGTAACTGAACGGATAGCACGTTATCAAGTGCGTTCTGTATCATATCATGTATTGCTTTCATGGTGTTGCTCAATAAGAACTGCATCATGTATGACCATGGGGGAAACCAAAGTTAGGGTATAGCACTTTCACCATCGGCGCGAAAGGGAAGGAAACTCGTACATGCGCGCGAAGTGTCCTCATGCATTACTCTAGCCTTAAGATAACACATTCCTCAGGCTTCTCGACAGCTCATAACAATTTAAACAGTGTTCCTTGATCTTAAGCCTGCACACGCGCATGGGCATCCTCAGTGAACGTCGAGAGAATAAATGTCGTGGCGAGCTCAATCACGGATGGGGATCATCTTGTTGTCATATTACAAGTCAGGAAATCCAAAAAAAAACCCGTCTGGTCGATATGTCCACACAATCATGATTCGACACGGAATTTGTGCATATCACCTGGATCCGTGCGTCCCATCTCCGGCATCTGAGCCACAACAGATCCACTTGGGGAGCGGAATCGATAACCTGGGCCTGCCTGATTCTCGCTGAGTGATCCACCGTGAGTCTCATAACAGGAGTACAGGGAGAGTACGCGCACCGTTATATAGACACCCCCTGTGGAGGGTAGAGATCTTGCATCGTTCGCTTGTTGCATCTGATCGCAATGAGCCATCATCACATAGTACATAATCACGAGAAAAAACAAACTGTGCCAGATTGCATCGGATCGCCAGGGCGACCCTTGCTGGTGTGAGAAACACCTTGGTTCGGAGGCCTGGTCCCGGCACGCCGTCTATACTGCAATGTCTAATGAGCCTATGCATAAAAATTCGAGGGACAATGAACCCTTGTTATCCCAGTGGAAGTACGCTATAATCATATATTAAACACACCGCATCCGATCATCTATTGAGGAAGAGGACTCACTGGATTAACCTGTCCTGCCGCCATCCGCGAAGGACCTTGAATTGGAGGAGAACGTGAACGACGATTGGCGGGCCGAAGTGACTCTCTGGGAGCGATATTGGGCTGATGCGGAGTGACGTCCTTGTTACTCTTCTTGATCCTTGTCTGTGCCCATTGTTTAAACTTCGAGATGCCCCGAAACGACTCGCTAGTGTCAGGATGTTCCTCTGGATGTGTCACCCGTACATTCGACGATTGCTGTAAGGCCATGTCAGGTGGCAGTACATCAGAGGCTGTTGGAGATGGTGGCTGCGGCAGCGTCAACACATAAGAGAGTGTATGATACAGTGATCACTAACCTCGTCGTAGTTGAACTCGACAGCAGGCTCGTTTGACGGCACATCAGCCTCCACGGTCATGAGAATTCATATCGACGATGAAAAGAGTGAACAAATACCTGGAGAAGATCACCATTACCATCTTTGCCACCGGCCCCGGACTTGGCCGAGCTGGATTCCCTAGTCTCTCTCTGGTGTGCATTAATATGGTGTGTGGTGGAATGGACCAACACTTACGTCGAATGGACCATAAGAGTCTGGGAGAATATGGCTGAGATCGCGCACAGCGATTTTTCCATTATTTTGTCCAGTTGCAAGATAGCAACAGTCCAAGGAGATGGCAATTGATCTAATGTTATTGTTGTTCTCAATGACTGGGCCAATGAGAGAGAGAGTTGTTGCGTCCAGGAATGAGATTGAATGGAGTGTGTGGGTAGCAATGAATTTTCCATTAGCTGCTAAGATGATGGAACGGATGTCGCCCCCATCAAGAGTTTGCGATTTGGCAATCTTGGACCCAGTGGAAGTATGAAAAGACTTGACTTTGTTGTCGCTTGATGTAGCAAAAATTTGTAGACCATCGTTGGACCACGCAAGTGGAGTGATCGGATGCACTGCAGGAATTGTAATAGTCTTGATGACAACAAGCTTGTCACCACTATGACTGTCAAAAATGTGGACCAGTCCCCCAGGTTCGGTGGTAGCGATATGGTTGCCATCGGGGGAAAACTTGATCCCATTAACATAACTGCCATATCCGAGTGTACGAACGAGTTGCTCTCCGGTTCTTATGTCCCAGATGCTCGCTGTGTTGCCACGAGTCTCGGCAGCGAACCTCGTAGAATCGGGGGAAATGTCCACCGCGACTACCCAGTACCCGGCCTCCACGTTGATGGTTTTTTCATATGTCTCTCCATCCCACACACTTACGCCATCCCTAGTACCGCAGACTATCCATTTGTGATCCGTCGATGCAGTCATGGTGTATAGTTCCATTACGGATTGGCTTTTGACCTCTTGACCGTCCTCCAGTCGCCACTGCCGAATCGCATCGGTAGTCCAACCCAGATGATGCTTCCCGTCAGGGAGAAATGCGGCTGGGCGCACCCACTCAGAGCGACCAATGTCAAGCAAAATTATTGGGTCTGGTTGAATTGTCAGCATCGTGTCAACACAATCACTCCTGGGAACTGCTAGTACGCACCAGTATTTGTCGACGACATTCTCAGTGACGGTACACAGTTATTGGCTTCGAGAAGCGAGAGAACGAGGTGTTTCGGTTTACTTGTGAGCCACAACGTTACCCCATGAACACGTTTCGTTATTCCTCATATGGATCCTCTCGTGTCTTTGGCGCTTAACTCCAGCTAGGTAGCGTCATTCTGATGCCAGTCAAGCAATCGACATCAGTGAAGCGTTTCCTCGTTGCCAAGGGTAGTCTCAAGGTGCAAGTACTCATCATGTTTCTCGCGCAGGATCCACTCGGTTTGCGATGCACGCACTGCCCACGAAATGTACGCGTTCTGGGACACTTGCAAGCAGAGAGTGATGATATTCTAGGAGAACGTGCTCCACAAGGTAGCAAATAACCTTACCACGCTGTGTCGCATTTCTACTTGAAACGTGTTAGCTTGCCTGGATCAGCATGCGTTCGTGTCTATAGATGTCGAACAGGTGGACACGCACGCAGATATTTATCTGTGTCTCAGATGATTGCACTCAGGCGCACCCGAAGACAAGTTTGCCGCGTTTCTGCCCATAGACTGTCGTAGGCATCCGCATAAAAGTCACAGAAACGCCAAGGATTACCCTCGAGCTGTACTTGCGCCGAGCTGTTGGAGTCAGATCCTATCAACCTGGTATGTGGACCAGTCCGATCGAGTGCGTGATATGTTCTCATCCTCTTTTTTTCCCTCTCAAAATCAATGCTGAATTGCGGCATTTTCGATATTCAGAAGAACAGGAATGATAGACAAGGTGAATTGTGAACTCACCCAGCACCTCGGCTAGATGGTGAAACATGTAGACAGATCAGTTCCACCCACATGGGTGATAACAATATTCCCTGCAATCAATCATGTATGTCCTACCGTCTTGTGACTCGCATGCGCAATGGCTCCTTTCCGAGTTTCACTTTTTTGAGTTTTTTTTTCGGACGTTTTCCCTGCCATTCCTAATCACAATCGGCTCAAGTCTGACATTGTTTATCATTTTCACCGGTAAGTGATTATAATACTTGGATTAGGTGCAATTGATCTTTGTGAGCCATGGGTCCATGACAGGACATCATTTCGGATTACCGGCTCCACTCGCCCTTTCTCAGACTTCCTGATGCTGGAATACCGCCATCAGTAGAGGGCAGACGAACACGAACCCGGACACAGACACCATCTCCCCCTGACTGTTTTTTGGGCTCATTATGTCCTTACGCCACCCGTGGCGATCGCGTCATGTTAACAGGCGCTGTGTGATAGATAAACCGAGAGAGTATTAGTAACTGAATGAATAATGCGTTCAGTACCATATCGTATGCCACCTTCATGGTGTTGCTCATTGAGAAATCGCATCATGTATAAGCACTACTAGGAGTTGCACGAACTCTATAAGAACATGGTACTAGACGTACTAGATTGAATCAATTGGACCCATGTGTCCCATCTCCGACATCTGAGCCACAACAGATCCACTTGGGAAGTGGAATGGACAGCCTGAGCATGGGTCTGTCTGGCTCTCGCTGACGTGATCCACCGTGAATAACATGAGCATGAGTACAGGGGGACTGCGCGCACCGTTATATCGACACCCCCGGTGGAGGGTAGAGATCTTGCATCGTTTGGTTGTTGCACCTAGTTGCAAATGAGCGCATCACTACACAGTACATGATCACAAGAAAAAAACGAACTGTGCCAGATTGCGTCGGATTACCAGGGGGACCCTTGCTGGTGTGAGAAGCGCCTTGGTTTGGATGCCTGGTCCTGGCACGCCGCTCATACTGCGACGTATAATGAGCCCACGAATACAAACTCGAGGAACAACAAACCTTTCCTGTTCCAGCAGAAGTTTTCTATGACCAAATGATAAGCATACCACATCCGATCATCTATCAAAGAGGAGAACTCGCCTGTTGAAGCTTACCTGCCGCCATCCGCGAAGGACCTTGAATCGGAGGAGAACGTGAACGACGATTGGCGGGCCGAAGTGACTCTCTGGGAGCGATATTGGGCTTATGCGGAGTGATGTTCTTGTTACTCTTCTTGGTCCTTGTCTGCACCCATTGTTTAAACTTCGAGATGCCCCGAGGCGACTCGCTAGTGTCAGGATGTTCCTCTGGACGTGTCACTCGTACATCTGACGATTGCTGCAAGACCATGTCAGGTGGCAGTACATCAGATGCTGTTGGAGATGGTGGCTGCG
>JBBPQW010000590.1:0-16369 GCA_038092695.1 Boletus rubropictus
GAAACTCTCAGACAAGCCGCCTCTCAACGAACAGCATACAAATAGTGCCTTGATCTCCGACTGGGCTTCTTCGTTCTCCCAAGTGAGTGAGTTTCCAGAAAAAGTCGAACCGTGTTGTTTTTCTCCGCCCATCACTCATAACGACAACCGCCAACGCCCACCACTTACACCATGTCTAGTTTACCTTTCCCTTCGGCAACGAAATGGGTCCTCGATACTAATCGTGTCCCACCCGCATACACTCGGTTGGTCCCTACTCTATTTCACTTCACAATCGGACTCATCGCATCTGCTTACACCAGACCTTTGGTTGGCTCTGAGCTTATGTTGCAGAGACATTGGAATAAATTCGATGGGCAAGTCATCTTCTGTTTCCCGGCACGATCAGAATAACAGAATTTGGGTCAGAGACGGTGAAGTCTGCATTTGTATCAACTTCACTTCTTCACTGGGGACGGAAGAGTTGAGATATCGTGCTCGGCGAGCGCTCGACAAACTCCGGTGGGAACATCCCACTGCAATATATTTATTTTTTATGAGTACGAGTCTAAAGCTGAAACGAATTTGTGTGTGATAGCTTTGTTTATCCTGTCATTGCCTGCACCATAGAGGATGTCGTGTCCCCACGATGGATATACACCCCATCTGCTGATCGCGAAGCGTGGCTCAATCGAGCCCTTGTCATCGAAGAACGAGGACCATCACTCGACCCATCTGGGTTCATTCAAAGCATCAACTTCAAATGATTGCCTTACACAGACGGGAATGGCACTGTTATTTTCCTCAGGGTTTACCTGCTTACGACCTCGAACAAGGGCGACGATGGCACAAAGGAATATGGCCTATACTTTCACGGTTCTCACTCTATCATTGACGCAGGTCCCGTACTCTACGTACTGAACCTAATGTGTGAATGGATTTCTGATGAGGGCATGGACGTGGAAGTCAGGCCTTCAGAAGAGTGGAAGAACCTTCCCGTTGACCCGATTGCTGCCGTAGGAGGGCTGCCTAAAGAATGGGAGACAGGTGGAGCGAGGCTTCTACAGGAGTTCGCTGAGCAGTATGCTCAGACTGCGGTGAGTTTCATCCCAATCTTGTCGTACTTTCTCTTGCCCCCTCTAGTTTGACTGATGAAATGATACGATACACAATCTAGCCTTGTCACACCCTAGCTCCCCCATCCTGCCCTCCGAACCTGTCCAAACCACCGTTCCGCTATATGAGAACGATTTCAGAATCCGATACTGCTGCGATTGTTGCACAGACGAAAAGCTAGGGGTGATGGTATCAACGTTATTCTACGCAGCGCATTGTTTGGCACAGTTCAAGGTCAATCCGCTCCCTTCAACAGTGACCGATGTCGATCTTTCAAGTAACGCCGTAGTGTGAGTGATACTTGTGCCAAACATTCTATTTTTGTGTCGGAATTGCCTGACCCAAATCCTTCCTATTTCTTCAGTGTGTCGCTTGAACGCTACATGAAACCTCCTGTCAACCCGAAGACATATCTTGTCTCATCCCTCACTCTGATTCCATTTTGCTTCTCGATGGCTCGGCCATTGATGGGAACGCAGTAAGAGCAGGAGACTGATCATGATGGCCAAAATGTCCAAGGAACGTTTTGACAGACATCTATCTGATCCTTGTCTTCCTCATGCGACAGTTGCGTTGCTCAGCAAGCCACTGACCGAAATGGAACCAAATGACAACACTGAGCTTGCGGACAAGGCGCAAGCAGAGGAAGCGCCGATGTGCCCGTGGTCTTGTTTTCTCACTAACTTGGATGTGGTGGAGGAGAAGCTGCGTACACAACACAGGAACGTCAACGTTGGGAGCATGTGTATCGGATTCCGGTTGATGTCTACCCTGTAAGGCATTTGTAGTCGCTGTTTCTGCTTCCCCCGCGTCTTACTTTCCCTTCCCCCTTGTTCTCGTCTCTCCTTCTTTCGGCCTACAGCACTGCTCACATGTGGACAATGCATTCGAAGTTGCATCTTCACATTCAGGTGGGTCAATTATGTGTTACCGTCACCTCCAACTTTTTATCCATCTTTCTGACCTGTTCTGATGTCAGGGTAACACCGTTTGGGGTGAGGAACGCATGAACATGTTATTAGACGAAATGATAAGAATCGCGTTCCTCATCCTGGATGACACCTGAGGCTTAGGGCCTTGAAGGGGGCCCGAAAGTGTCCGTAGAAGTGGAAACAGTAATTGATACCACCCATATCGGAACTGGTACCGGCCTCACGTCTTCGTTGGCGAGTTCTACCCTGAGTGCTGGTGTACTACCCCTTGTTGTCGTACCTTGCGCCATCTTGGCCATGTATTGTCAAGCCATCCATTCCCCATGTACAATGCCATCCCTGATTTGTTGAGAAATTGACTCGCGAAACCGACACTTGGCAGAGAAGTGTTGCCGCGGCTTCGGCTTATAGCCGGCTTAAGCTGCAGCCGAGCGCATGGTTAGCCGAGCCGGTAACAAGCCGAGCTGCCACATGCATTACGCCTTTGCTCGGCTCGGCTAACTGCGGCTCTGCGAATCCTTCAGCTGAGCGGTGGCCAAATATGGTAAGCCTTATCCTCCCTTGGTGCTATGATCATGCCTACACGCATCTGCACAATAGCTCCCTTCAGTGGACAATTGGGCAAGTCAAATGGTGCCCATGCAATCCTGACCTCCTTGCCACTGCTTTCTTCTCTGATATCCTCAGTATTCACTCCCTGCAATCAACTAATGCCATTTCTTTCTTTGTGCCAACTATTCCCAGACCATCTGGTGCTTTGCTTTTCAACATGCCTCTGCCTTCTCTTTCTTTAGACCAGGTTACACACAGACTCAATCTTAGTCTAAAGCAACCCCCATATTGGCTTTGCCATCCTATGTCCACCTTTTTTGGGTTCAGTGCAGTGCCTACCAAGAATACAAATGGCATGCTCAAGACCTACAAGCTTGCCACACTCTATGATTGGTATTTTGAATATGTTGAGACACTAGCTGCATATGATCTCATCAACAAGGCTGTCAAGTACCTGAAGCTAATACCAGATGTGCACATAGGCTCTATCTTGGACTTTATAATGGTATATAAGGCAAGTCTCCCTAGTTCATGATGCTGTTCCAGGCAGCAGCATCACATCAAAGCAGACTCTCATAGGTTACCAGCCTTCTAGTATGCAAATCTCTATAGTTTCAACCCATGGTGGATTCTACACTTCCCCCAGCCATTGGCTTAACCTGTATACTATCAGAACCTGAGAAAAACACTGATACTTTTTGCCTAAGGCTGCTGTCCCTAACCAACATCTTATCTTATCACACAGCCTTCACATTATCTAATTGGGTCTAGACCAGTCCATGGTCTAGTCTATGATGATGCTATGACACATTTCTATCATAATTTGGGCTCTCATAGCCCATGACCCTATGCTTAGTAAGCTGATGTCACTATGACATCATTATGATATACACCCTATTCCCATGCCTGCCCTAAACACTGTAGTCAGTATATAAGTAGTTGATCCCCCATGTATACTCTCTAAGCTTGGAATTCTCATTGTTAGAGTCTCTCATAATGCTTTGTGTGGAGTCTGATATATACAAGCTCCCTTTGTGCTTCAACATGAGGAATACTTCATATAATTCATATACACCAACTGACAACCTTGTCAAACTGCCTGTCAGGGGGCCCATCATTCCATCTCCTATGCATCCTTTAGTTTCTAGCATATGACCTCCACTTTCATGTGCATTGCATATTTGAACATGCACTTAGTGTTTTGCACAGGCTGGTCATTGACCTTCACTAGTTACATGGTTTTGAGTGTGACTGATGGGTTATCTGGTGGCCCAAGCTGGGAAATAATCACAGGCCCAAAAGACATGACTATTCTTATGTAATTATAATATATGAGCACATTATGGGGCTCAACTTGCAAATTGGCATCATTGATGCTGTAGAAGGTGTTAATGCAATGCTGGATTTCTACCAGGGTTGCTCCTTACTATAGAAGGGCATTCATGTAAGTTGTGGTATTCTTGCTGATAACTTATAGTGCCCCTCTGATATTAGATAGTCTGGCCTATGAGGATGTGCAATGCACTTTTCATGCACAGGTAGCTTGTGGCATTAGCCTGCAACTGGGCACAATTTCCCTTCTTCCAGCCTTTGTCATACCTATAATATGCCAATTGGCATGGGTATTATAGTATTGTTTCTATATTTGTAGATCAGTTCAGAATATGCCTGGTAATATGTGTTGTATATGTGTTACAATACATTCCATGCAGGCATTGCTATCATGTATTGTGCCAAATAGATATGACCACCACCATTTGGCTATGCTTGAGGGTGTGCTGTCTGAGCCAGCCTCCATTAAGGGAGGCTTGTACCTTAGGGAATCTTTAAGGTGGGGTTCCTTATTGAGCTCTGGGACTATTGTAGAGTTCTTCCAATCAGGTGAATTTTCAGCAGTATTAATGCTGTTGTCAAGATATGGCTGGGTGCTCATTATTCCATCCTTCTTGGTCCAAAATGTTTCCCATGGAGTAAACACCCTCACTGTACCATTGAATATGTTTATGCTATGTGTGAGCTTCTCAACCTCAAGAAGTTTTCAGGCTACCTTGTTAAGAAGCTGTGCCATATTTCCCACAGGAGTATCTGCCAGTGGTTTGGCTTTTTCCAGTACAATCTGCATCTCACAGTGATATACACCTTGCATAGAATCTAGCTGAGTGTCCACCCAAGAGTAGGATGAAGACTTGAAGAGTGGAGAATACATGCCAAGGTTCTTACTAGTGATCAACCTCACACTAGTGGAGAGTTCAACACAAGATAAAATTGCATAGAACTAGCTTAATGTACAAGAGGAAAGGAGGCACTATATATTGTGGATGATCCATACATGGACCAGGGAACATGATGGAATTTTGAGGAAGAATTCCATAGAAGGGGAAAAGCATTCAAAAGATGTGAAACAATAACTGGCCATAAAGATGTTTAGGAATTCTAAAGGAATGTTCCATCAGAAATGGCACTAAAGACATGAGAAAAAAAAGTTGACCTGAGCTGAAGTGCTGGGCTCATTGGGATAACCCAAGGGAAAATAAGTGATAGAAACAGAGATGTCTTTAGCATATCATCCAACTGTAACATTACCCCCTTCATAGCTTTGAAGGACCACCTCAAAGATCACTTCTAACACATTGTCCACCACTATCTCAAAGTTCCAGCCCTGATAAGTCACCCTTGTTGTACATGATGTCATTATCATCAAAATCAGAGGCTGAGAAAGCATGATGGGCCTTGGGACATAAGCTAGCAAGATGGGCCAAGGAGCCACACCTTATACAAGAATGGAAGAGGCAATGGTGGGGAGGATGGCCAGGCACATGAAAATAATTGCAAATATGTAAAGGATATCACCTACAAGTATGGCCAGGGGCCCAGAGATGACAAAGGGTGCAGTGGTAGCAGGGACAATTCTGGACAAGGTGGTCAAGGGAGTTGCACTGAAAGCAACAGAGAAAATGGGGTGGTGGGATGAAAAGGCCAGGTGGGGAGACAGGGTTGTCAATAATGATGGAGTTGGAGATTGAACCCTGAGGGGCAAATATGGTGAATGTTTTCTGTTTTTCAACTGCTCAGTCAGCTATCTCCAATCCTTTGGCACAAGCCATATCAAATTTGGTGGGGGTGGCATTATAGGAGTGACAGATCAGGTCAGTACCTCAACAGGTGACATAGGGGTGAATAGAAAGTGGTTATTATCATAGATATGCTGATCTGTTGGGCTCAACAACTCATAGAGAGGCCCAAGGATAGAGGAGATGTTGGTTATGGGGAGGCAATCTACAATGTATTCAAAGCCATTGGTGTTAAGGAGTCCCAGGATAGTAGCCTACACATTGGCCAAGCCAAGTTGGATAGCCATATCATAAAAGATACCATCAATGTCTTGGTATGAGTACTAAGAGATAGCCTCTTAGTGTTACAGTTTATTCTTTTCTTTCTTTTATTTCTCACTATACATGAACTGTATAACCACTTAGCCATTCCCACAGGCAGGTGCTTACTCTTTTGGACTTCTTGCTCAGCCAATACCTCAGCTACGAGCTTTCCCTTATCTCTTATCTTCTTATCTCTTATTGTATGACTCTTCAGCCAATGGCCATTCTATCTCCTATCATTTATCTTCGGCCTATGGCCATTCACTCTCAAGTCGTACGATTTTCTTATTTTCTTTTACATACTTGGTCCATGCTCGGTTTATACTGGTATATAAACCTCATCTTGTACACAGTACTCCTTAGACTAGATCTACTTGGATATACTGCTAAATCCTTGCAATTGTCCCTTGACTCGCTCAACTGACTTTTGACTTAGTCCCTATCTCAAATCCTCCATTGCAGTTGGGGGTTGAGCTGCCGAGCACTCAGAATAATACAAGAGGATTAGCTCTCAAGTCTATGTTTGTCCCTATCCAGTCCAAGCATAACAAAAGATCTAGTCTCTTCTTTTCTGGCAGCCATTGTTGCTGACCAGATCATCCATTGATAAAGATTTTGTCCTTGAAGAACCCCGAGTCCACACCCAAGAAAGGCAAGAACCCCATTTGTGTATCACCACATGAACTCCGACACCCTGACCCTCTTATTCCCAACACCTTGGACTCCGAACCAGACAATGGATGAAGATTGGAGGAAAAACCCCAATCACTCAGCACTAGGCCTGAAGGAAAAACCAAAGGCGCTGACGAAGGACCTGCTGAGCAAATAGTACTCATGCAGTTTAATATGGACATAGGACTGTGCTACAAAGCCACTACCTTCACAGGACCTGCAGAACAAGATCTTTCGCGGTTACAGATCTTGACTACCATGTTGACGATGATAACGAAATCCACTGAACTTAAGATAGGAGCACCAGAGGCTTATGATGGATCATATGAAAAAGCCGAGTCCTTCATTTTATCGGTCAAAGCTTACCTTTTAATCAACAAGGAGCTTTATGACAACAATGACAAGAGGGTTGCTTATGCACTCTCTTACATAAAGGAAGGAGTCGTGCTCTAGTGGGCAACCAGATTTAGAGCGGAATGCCTTAATAAGAAGACCCCGTCTTTTGGCACCTTCACCCAGTTCAAAGAAGAGTTCAAAGCTTCTTTCAAATATGCTGATACCCAGGCAGAAGCCATCGCCAAGATGTCTATGCTCATGATGAATGATAGGAAGTCGATGTCCCTCAATGAATACATCGCGAACTTCCAAACATATGCAGCAAGGAGTAAAATCACCCAGGATGCTGCATTGATTGAATTTTTCTCTTGTGGACTGAAACCTGCTCTGACATGCAGAATCCTTGGGATGGATACACCACCATTATACATAGATGAGTGGTATGAAAAGGCACTGTACTTCCAGGCCACCTATGAATGACTGACTGCCTTTACAGCATGAACCTTGATCAACCCCAAGGGTCGACTGACACCGACATACACCCTACGATGAAACTGAGATCCCAATGCAATGGATATCAACAGAATAGAACTCTCTAAGAAAGAGAGAGATGAATACATGTGAAATGGCAAATGCTTCAGCTGCCACAAACACAGGCACGTATACTGTGATTGCCCTGACAAGAAGACGACCAAGACTCACCCTTTGACTCAGAAGAAGAAGAAGGATACAGTAAAAGCTGTAAGGCGAGCTGCGAAGAAAGAAGAGTCCTCAGACTTTGGAGATGGAGTGGACACCAAAGAAAGCGATGACAAAGAGGCTGCACAAATGGCCCACATCTCCATGAAACAAAAGAGTTTTTAGATGGGAGGACTTCATCAACGTGAGTACCTCCCTGACTCTCTTGCTCCCCTGTACTTATAGCTGATTGAAATAAACATGGATTGCAAGTTCCCATCCAGTTTATGGCTACAGGGAAGAGCGAGAAAGATGTTGAAACTAAGGCCCTGATTGACTGTGGAGCAGAGATCTCCTGTCTTGACTGGAGCTTTGTAAAATGACACCAGCTTCCCATCAAGAAACTGTCCCACCCTTTGAAGGTAATGAACGTCGACTACACCAAGAACAAACATGGTGAGATCAGATACAAGATGACACTTTATTTCCGAACCGGATTGATCATCATGAAAGCCCAATTCCATGTGATGAACTGTGGATGACAGACGATGATTTTGGGAATGCCCTGGCTTTGATCGATCAATCCAACGATTGACTGGACAAATAGGACTCTCGACATCCATGACTTCCATGACCTATCCTCAGAATTCTACCACACGACCTTGTCCTTCCAGACCCAGCCACGACGATACATTCACTCAGTTAAAGCTTCTGAGTTTAAAGTCAAAAAGCTATCAATGAATGCTATAATCCCTACAAAAGGATCAAAGCATGCAGCCAGACATGATTTGTACACTGCTGAACTGATGACCATCCCTGCATTCGACAAGGAATTAATTGATATGAAGATTGCTGTATGCCTCCCCAAAGGAACCTACAGCCGGATTGCCCCATGAAGCAGGCTAGCTGCCAAGCACGGAATACAAACTGGTGCTGGCATAATCAACCCTGATTACAGAGGACCCCTGAAAGTCCTTCTATTCAATCACTTGAAAAATGACCTGGAGATTAACACTGGAGATCGAGTAGCTCAACTCATACTTGAAAAGATTGACACCTCTCCTGCCGATGAAACTGATGACCTTGATGAAACTGAACAAGGCAACCAGGGTTTTGGATCTTCAGATTTACCAACAACAAAGGTCCTTAACTTCTGCAGTATAACAACCCCTGACCAGATGATTAAAAGGATAAGACAATAGGCAGATAGGGAATGAAAGGTGTTATGGAAAGTACAGCAACTCCCCCAACCCTGATGAACATGGTGGCTCTGCACATATACAACAGCCACAAAACTTGCCAAAGAAGCTGAGAAAAAGAAACTGAAACCAACACTCCCAAAAGAATACGAGGAGTTTAGAACAATCTTCAAAAAGGAGGCTATTGATCATGTTCCTCCCTCACGACCTTATGACCACCTGATAAATCTCGATGACATCTTTGTACCAAAAGTGGCAAAGGTCTACCCATTATCCCCTGATGAATAACAGGCCACAGAAGCCTTTATCGAAAAAAACTTACAAACCGAAAAGATCAGGCCTTCAAAATCACCTCAGGCCTCCCCATTCTTTTTTGTCAAGAAGAAAGATGGCAGTTTATGACCCTGCCAAGACTATAGATACATCAATGAACATACAATCAAAGATATCTACCCTCTCCTGCTTATTTCTGACCTTATTGACAAACTGAAGGATGCAAATGTGTACACGAAATTTGATGTATGATGGGGATACAACAACATTTGAATTAAAGATGGAGACCAATGGAAAGCCACCTTCATCACTTACAAGGGGCTTTATGAACCAACAGTTATGTTCTTTGGATTATCGAACTCACCTTCTACATTCCAGAGATTCATGAATGATTCCTTCAAAGACATGATAGCAGAGGGCTGGCTAGTGATTTACATGGACAACCTGCTAATCTTCTCAGGTGATATGAAGACTCACGAAGAACGAACACGACATGTGCTTGCATGCATGAAAGAACTCAACTTCTGCCTCAAGCTCGAGAAGTGCCACTTCAACTGCTTTGAAGTTGAATACCTTGGCATGATTATAAAGCAAGGGCATGTCGTGATGGACCCCGTCAAGGTAAAGGGGATTGAAAACTGGCTGACACTGATGAAAGTCAAGGATGTTTGATCATTTTTGGGATTTGCTAATTTCTACAGACGATTCGTACCCTACTACTCTGACATTGCCAGACCCCTCCTTGACCTGACAAAGAAAAACCACCCATGGGAGTGGACAGCCATTTGAAGGCATTGTCATGTCGACGACTTGACATGACAATGCCTTCAAATGGCTGAAAATGATCTTTATGGAAGAACCAGTTCTGGCCATGCCGAATCTTGAATGACCATTCGCTATTGTGACCAACGCCTCCAAGTATGCCACTGGAGGAATACTATTGCAGACTGACACCAATGGAGAATGGCACCTCTGCACCTATATCTTCCAGACCTTCACTTCCATTGAATGAAATTATGACATATTTGACAGAGAACTGCTTGCCATCATATGGGCATTGAAAACATGGTGTCATTACCTCCAAGGAATGCTGCATAAGATCACGATCTTCACTAACCATAAAAATCTGACATACTTTAGAAAACCACAAAATCTGAATTGACGACAAGCAAGGTGGCTATTAGACCTTGCAGATTATGATTTCCAGATGACCCACATACCCAGAAAACTCCTATCCGGACCTGATGCTCTTTCCTGATGACCAGATTTAATACCTGCAAATGATGATGACAACACAGCTATGACTCTCCTTTCCCTGATGGTCTTTGTAAACCTTATCGACATTGCCTTACAGGACAAGATATGACTCTCTACCTCTGAAGACCCAGTTGTCTTCACAGCCCTTTGATGAATGGAGGGCGTTCCATCATTCCTCTGAAACTGACTTTCTGATTGAAAATATGATGCCAGTATCCTCACCTACCAGAACTGGGTCTATATTTCCCCTGACCATAGAAAAGCCATTGTTGAACAGAATCATGACCATGATGCCGCTGGACACCCTGGCTACTTGAAAATGTAACAACTCATCGCCAGAGAATATTGGTGGCCTGGCCTGGCTGCCTTTATTCAGAAATATGTTGAAGGCTGCGCAAGTTGCCAGCAGAACAAGGCCAATACCCATCCTACCATGGCTCCCCTGACCCCGATTCCCTCTCACGCATCACAACCCTTTCAACAGGTGTTATGTGACTTGATAACCAACCTTCCCCAATCCAACAATTTCGACTCACTTCTGGTTGTGGTAGACCATGGACTTATGAAGGGGGTAATTCTTTGCCCTATGAAAAAGATGATAGACTCAGCTGGCATTGCCACACTATTTTACGAAAAGGTCTACTCACGTTTTGGCCTTTACAACAAGATAATCTCCAACTGGGGCCCACAGTTCACCTCCACTTTTGTGAAAGAACTAGGACGACTCCTCAGATACGACCTCGCCCTATCAATGGCATATCACCCACAGACTGACAGAGAAACAGAACAGGTCAACCAGGAAATTGAGACATACCTGCACATCTACTGCAAATCGAATCCCACCTCATGGGCTGACAAGATTCCTATAGCAGAATTCGCACATAATCACTGACCTCACTTGACAACCGGCCAATCCCCATTCTTTCTCATGATGGATTATGAACCCCATTCCCTTCCCATGGTCATCTCCAACATGAACCTTCCTGTGGTTGAGAACTGCCTAAAATGACTCTCCACAGCTTGGGACAAAGCCCTTGCTGCCCATGAACTTGCTCAGATGATGATGAAGTGATGAAACTGACATTTGTTTACTCCCTTCGCCAAAGGGGATAAGGTTTGGCTAGAAGCGTGCAACCTGAAGCGCCACATAGAAAACCTGAAGTTCGCCGCAAAATGGGAAGGACCTTTTATGATAACCAAGGTTCTATCCCCAATCACCTATCGATTTCAACTTCTGGAATCCTGGAAGATCCACCCTGTCTTCCATGCTTCTCTCTTATCACCCTATCGCAAAAACGATGTACACGGGCCGAACTTCAAGAAGCCACCACCGGAACTAATAGAAGGGGAAGAGAAATATGAAATAGAAGCGATCCTGAGTCACAAAAGATCCCCGACCTGTCGGAAATTCCTTATCAAGTGAAAAGGGTATCCATTGGCTGATAACTCATGGGAACCGGAAAGTTCCCTAGATAATGCTCCTAGATTGCTGAAAGCCTATAAAAAGGCACACCCTCAGTCATTTCAGTAACCCGCTCCTTCAACAGCAATTATTACCTATGACATGAACACTACTCAAGAACACCAGTTCGCCCACATCCTCAAGGACCCCATGACTGAACTCGGCCTTCATGTCATGACTGTCCCTCTTTTGGACCCTGCCTATGCCCTTGCTCTCTCTCATTCATTGGACACAAATTCACTTTTAGACATTTTCTATAGATCCTTTTTAGCAAACCAATGCATTGCCCTCTGCCTCAACCATATCATGGTCTGATTACCCAGACCTCACAATGATCTGCAAAGAGAACTTATGGCAACATGCAGGACCACCCTCCAGATGGTACAACATGTGAGAGATGAGCTCGAGGACCAATTATTAATTGGAATAGATCAGTGTCATATGAAAGATGTCCTAGCAGACCTCTCTGCTCACTGTGCCCACAACATCCTGCCATTTGTCTGAACATCCTCTCCACCTCCACTACCTCTCCCATCTCGTTGTGACCCATTGCCCTCTCCTGGTGCCTACATACCTATTTCCCATGGAAGAATTACCCCGGAAGACGTCATCACTCCTATCCTCACCGAAGAAGAAGCCCTAGCACTTGACCACCTTGAATGCCAGTCTATTGAAGAGGATCAACAATGAGCAATTGCATTAGCACCCCTACCACCATTGGACCCTCACTTCTTTGAAGCGTGTTTCATTTGTCGATGACTTGGTCATGTACATGTAAACTGCTCCCTCTATCAATGCCCCTTATGCCTCTGCTGGCAACCCGGTCACATTCAAGCTGCTTGCCTCCTTTGACAAAGAGGAAACTCATCCTCGTCTGGCTTGTCTTCCCATTCTTCTTATTCTTCTCACCACAGACGTTTTCTTCCTTCTTACTGACCTCACACCCCCATCTCCAACAACTCTGACCCAGGTGACAATGTCATTGATGACGTCAGATATGCCAACATCACTGGATCTCTGGTAGGAGGATACATAGATTTATGAAAGGTTGGATAACCTTTCCCCTAGATGAAGGATAATGTTATGGTTTATTCTTTTCTTTCTTTTATTTCTCACTATATGCGAACTATATAACCACTTAGCCATTCCCACGGGCACGTGTTTACTCTTTTGGACTTCTCACTCAGCCAATACCTCAGCTACAAGCTTTCCCTTATCCCTTATCTTCTTATCTCTTATTATATGACTCTTTGGCCAATGGCCATTCTACCTCCTATTGTTTATCTTCGGCCTATGGCCATTCACTCTCAAGTCATATGATTTTCTTATTTCCTTTTACATACTTGGTCCATGCTCGGTTTATACTGGTATATAAACCTCGCCTTGTACACAGTACTCCTTAGACTAGATCTACTTGGATATACTGCTAAATCCTCGCAATTGTCCCTCAACCCGCTCGACCGACTTTTGACTTAGTCCCTATCCCAAATCCTCCATTGCAGTTGGGGGTTGAGCTGCCGAGCACTCAGAACGATACAAGAGGATTAGCTCTCAAGTTGTCAGGGAACTGGGTTTTATATTCCTGGAGGATGGTCTGTGCATTTTCCAGGTTCTTTTTGGATTCCAATATTGATTCCACAATTGGCCAGCCTTTTCACCAAATCAGAAACTGGAGTGATCCACATACCTTCTTGTGTCACAGAATCTTCCTAACTTCAAACTCTGCCTTATTTCCATCAATATCAGGTGGGGGGGTATGTGAAATTTGGCCTGTGTTTGGGCATTTCATGATATGGTGATAAGAGGGATATGTGGAAGATATTATGGATCTTCCATGTGGATAGAAGTTAGAGGTGGTAGGTGATAGGGGATATGATGGCTTCGATTTCAAATGGGTCATATTGCTTTGGGAGCAGCTTTCACAATTGGTTGGGGACCCAGAGATTCTTGCCTTCTAACCACACCTTTTTGCCTATCTTCTAGGGGGTAAACTTGGCAATAATGTGGGATTTCATTGCCTTCTGGGCCAGTTCATGGGCCACTAGTGCCTCTTCATGTGCCTTTTCCAGGCAGAAGAGGCATCCATCTAAAGAGTTGACAAAAGAGGAATGGAGTAGGGAATAAGATTGGAGTTTGTAGCCCATTATTAGCAAGAATGGCATCTTTTTCATGACAGAGTGTATTGAAGAGTTGTGGTTGAACTCTGCCAAGGGAATTAGTTCACACCATTGAGACTGTACACTATTGCAGAAGATCCTCAGGTATGTTTCAACCTCTTGGTTGATGCATTCAGTCTTGCTGTCAGTCTAAGGGTGGTAGGCAGATAAGAGATGGATATTGTACTGGAGGATGTGAGCCAGTTCTTGGATGAAGGTGAAGGCAAACTGTGGGCCTCTATTTGAAATTACATGGTTGTAAGGACTAAACCTGATATAAACTTTTTCATAGAAGATCTTGGCAACACCTTCTGCACTAATGATAGAAATGCAAGGTGTCAAGATTACCCCCTTCATAAGCCCATGGTCAATCATGACTATAAGAGTGTCATATTCTTGAACAGGGGGGAGACCAGTAACAAGATCAACCAAGATTTATTGGAATGGGCAGGTGCAGGTGGAGAAGAGAGAAGACAGGAGGGTATATGTTGACCTTTTTAGCCTGGCAGATAGTGCACCTGGAAATGAATCAACAAACAAATGTAGAAAGCCCAGGCCACCAATAGTCATGCAAGATCAGCTCAGTGGTATGGAAGATGCCACCATGGCCACTAGTGGGGGATTTGTGGATGGGACTGGACAAGTTCCTGGTAGGTGAAGGAGGGGATATACAGGTGACCTTGAAAATATAGGTTCCTGTTGTGGTAAATCCAATCTTCAGGGCAGAAGTGACCAAAAAGGGGTTGGGACACTTTCATGGAATGGAGGGCAGACTGGATGAGGGGGTCAGAGGTGGTGGAAGCAGTTATCTTCTTAGTGAGTGCAAGGTCAAGGTTACAGATGAACACAGTATCCAGGAGGAGGGTGATAGCCTGGTTGTTGGACAAGGTGTCAACACAGTTGCAGTGGGAAAGGGTGTTGGTGGGGCCCATAGAGATACCAGGTATAGGGGCAAAGGTGAGGTCAAAGTCTTGTAAAAACAGATGCTAGTGAGCCTGGTAGTGTGAGAGTTTATGGGGGTCTTTAAAGTAGGCCAGATTCTTGTGGTCAGTGATAATCATAATAGACAACCCAGTGCCCTGAAAATAATGCTTCCATTCCTAGAGAGCATGCAGAACTGCTAGAAGTTCTCAATCATAGATATCATAATTCCTTTTGGCTGGGGAAAAGGTTTTGAAAAGGTACACACACAGGTGATGATCACCATTATCATCAGCTAGCATTAGTATAGTACCAGAGGCTGTGAAAGAGGCATCAGTCATTACAAAAAACAGTTTATGCAGGTCAGGAAGGGTAAGGACAGGAGCTGAAGTAAAGACCATTTGAAGGTGGTGAAAGGCAGCATCTTGAGCAGTGGACCACTCCCAGGGTTGGTTCTTCCAGGTCAGGGTGAGGAGGGGTTGAGCAATCATGGAGAAGTTGGGAATGAACTTTTAGTAGAAGTTGCAGAAACCCAGGAAGGAAGGAACATCTTTTATATTGGTAGGAGTGGACCAGTCCTTGATGGCATGGAGCTTTGCAGGGTCCATTTGAGCATATCCTTTTTCAACCACCATGCCAAGATATTCAACTTTGCCTTTGTCAAACTCACACTTGGATAACTTGAGGCAAAGGTGGTGGTCCTGAAGTCATTGGAGGATACAAAGGGTATGTTTGTGATGGGTGGCAAAGTTAGAGGAATGAATGAGAAGGTTGTCCATGTAGATTAGTAGCTATTCTTTAGCTATCATATTGCTGAAGGTGTCATTTATAAACACCTGAAATATTGTGGGTAAGTTACATAGGCCAAAAAACATTACTGTTAGTTTGAAAAGTCCTTGGGGGGTGGTGAAGGTGGCCTTCCACTGGTTTCCATCTTTGATATGGACATTGTTATAGCCACATTGGACATCAAACTTGGTAAAGACAGTGTTACACTTGGACCAGGTAGGGACAAGCATAGATTTGAGAAGCTAATCCTTCATATCGTTCTAAGTGTGATTGCACAGCTCAACCCCCAACTGCAATGGAGGATTTGGATTCAGGACTAAGTCAAGAGACAATTGAACAGGTCAAGGGTCAGTCACAAGGATTTAGCAGTACATCCAAGTAGATCTAGTCTAGGGAGTACTGTGTACAAGGTGAGGTTTATATACTGGTATAAACCAAGCATGAACCAAGTATGTAAAAGGAAATAAGAAAGTTGTACGACTTGAGAGAGAATGGCCATTGGCCAAAGATAAATGATGGGAGGGAGAATGACCATTGGCTGAAGATAGTCATATGATAAGAGATACAGTGGCTCAAATAAGTGTCCCAATGTTTGGCCATTTTGGAAAGACTTGACATTTGCAAAAGAACCAAAATATATCAGCTCTGACCCTTGCAGGGTCATCAATAGCCC
>JBBPQW010000591.1:0-16335 GCA_038092695.1 Boletus rubropictus
AGATTGTGAGCAGCAAGGCCAGCATTGAACTGTGCAAGGGAGTTGACTATGTAGGCAATGTCTGGTCGCAAGTTGACAGAGAGATAAATGAGTTTGCCTATTAATTTGAGATAGGCCAAGTGGAGATCAGGGTTGTCGGGGAACGTTCCTGAAGGGTCTCCAAAAGGAGCCTTCAAATTGGCAGGAAGGTACACTGGGTTGCAGCCGGACAAACCGTATTCTTGGAGTAGAAAGTTGATCTACTCCCCCTGGTGTATTCACATCTTCCTCGTCATCCTGTTCCTCTCAAATTCCACACCAAGGTACTTTGACACTGGGCCGAAATCCTTGATCCCAAACTTCTCAGTGATTTGTTTCTTTACCATCTCCAGGAATGAGCGTGAGTTGGAGATGCCCATACCATCATTGATGTGCCAGCCTATTAGGCATGTCACCCATATTCCAGTGGTATCTTCACCTTCGTATCAGAAGAGGGCATGATCAGACTCTACCTGGATGAACTGCAGTTCTGATATGACAAAGCAAACCTGTTCATACCATTTGAGCGCTGACTGCTTCAGACTGTAAATAGCGCGCAATATCTGCCAGACCAGTATGTGGTAATTGCCTTCTTCAAATCCTTTCAGTTGCCACATATAAATTTCTTCTTTGAGGACTCCCCAGAGAAAGGCCCTTTTCACATCAAAGATATCAACCTTCCAGTCATTCTGGCAGGTGAGTGTGATGAGGAGGTGGATGGTTGTAGGCTTGATGACCAGAGCAAAAGTGGCACCATAATCTATACCTGGGACCTGAGAAAATCCTTGTGTGACAAAATGTGCCTTGTAAACAGATCCTTCCTTATTATCCTCCTTGAATTTGAGGACCCAATGGCAACTGATTGCTTTGCAGCCCTGCAGCAACTCTGCGATTGTATAGACATTCATTTCTTTCATTGTTTGCAATTCAGCCTTCATCACTGCAAGCCATTCCATATGGTTAGGATGTTCCATTGCTTCCTTGTAGGTGGCTGGAGAGATCAACATATCATAACCAGGGGAAGATGGGTTCTGGCATTTGTTACTTTGAAGAGCAATGTATGCTTGCTCCTCAATGACATGGGCCTGCTCTTTGATAACAACTCCTGTTACTAGGTCAGGAACATCCTGGTTTGACTTGATGACTTCTAGTGAGTTGGTGTCATCCTCTATCATCCCCTCCAATGAGCTAGGAGCAGCATCCAAGGTAGCTGGCACTCCCTGAAGAGCAGCACGTTTGTGCTGTGCATGAAGACTGTTGAGGTGAGATCTGGCAGCTGCATGGTCCTGAGCATAGGCCTTACCAGCTTTAGTCATAACATGAGTGCGAGATGAGTGATGAGGGACAGGGGGGCCAGAGACAATGAGAGGAGGGTTAGGAAGTGGTTCAGGAGCACCCCCAGGAGGTGAGACAGGAGTAGTAACACCATCTTCATCACCATCATTGTCATCGAAGTTGACTAGGCCAGGGAGATCCTTGTCAAAAATTGCATTGCAGGTGATAAAAAAGGAGCCAGAAGCTGGGTCATGTAAACGGTAGCCCTTCATCCTGTCGGGGTAACCAAGGAAAATGGCATGCTGAGACTTGGGAACCAGCTTGGTCTGCAGCTCAAGGGGGATATGAGCCCAACAGTGGAAGCCAAACACATGCAAATGAGATAGATCAGGTTTTACCCTGTTGACCATCTCATATGGCGTCTTCCCTGGTGGTAAGGCAATGGATTTGGTACAATTCCATAAATAACCTGCAGTGAGCACTGCCTCACCCCAGAGTGTCATGGGGAGTTTGGCAGCCTCCAGCATGGCTAAAGAGTGGCCTTCAAGAGTTCTCATGGCCTGCTCCACCTTACTATTCTGTTAATGAGCATAAGGCACAGTCAACTGCTGTACAATGCCCACTTCTGCTAGGGCCTGCAAAAATGCTGCATTGAGGAATTCGCCACCATTATTGGAATGGAACACCTTGACAGTATTATAAACCCCTATTTCTTCACCTAACTTTTTACTTTTACTTTCTCTTTTCAAAGTCACGTGACAAGTGCACGTGATTGTGGGAGCATGCACATGACCCAGGTCTAGATCGCTCTAGACTATGACATCATGCCTCATGGTTTACACACCTATTTAATCTCCATTTCTTCTCTTCCATTCCACACTGCCTCCGTGGGAACACTATGTACTTGTATAGTAATTAGTCACACACACTGCTTGGTCTGTGTGCACTCTTGTACAATATATAAAGGCTCGTGCTCATCGCTGGCATCCCCAGCTTTGACCACTTGTCTATTCAGGTTAAAACTGTCTAATTGGTGTGCTTCAGCTCTCATCTGTTTCCTTCTCCTCTTTTCTATCCTCGCCAGTAGCTGGTGTATGCTGCAACAGGCTCAGCTAGTGGTGTGATTGCAAGGTCATAACACTTGGTCAAAGCTTGATACACTACCCGGGTCCCAGGGTCAAGGGAACGAGAGCTCATAGCCACTTGACAGCTATTGGATTGTCACATCCAGAAAAGGACTTTTCACTGCCCAGAGAATAGGGCCTCGTACTGGGAGTTTCCAGTGTGCATTTTGTTGTCCCCCGACACCTTTAGGGGAGCCCCTAGGAAGGGCACATTTTTGTATTGCTAGACAGAACCTTCTCCGTCACCCCTTTGGGTTGATAGCCATGCCAGAATTGTGCCTGGTTTGTGAAGTCCGACCTTTGACCGCTCACGGAAGTCACTGGGCTGAGGATATCTCATTGTGTTAGTCCCCTGCGACCAGGGAGGTAGAGCGTCAGTATATAGCTTTAAAAAATAGTTTATGTGTAGTCTATCTTTGGTACATGGATTGCCGAAGAAGACTTGTTATGAAACCCTTCGACGCAGACGTTATTACCTGTGTTTGAAAAAATATTTGTTACGCCTCTTCGTTTGCTGAATCCCCAGAGCACACTTGGAAGATAGTGGGCAGTAAGGACTAGGATCCGAAGTGGAGCCTGCCGAAGAATCCCTTGAAGACACTTTTTCCCAACTACATCTTTCCCCACCTTCCTCTTCAACCCGCACCAAGATGGCCTCAGAGGCCTTGGAGATGAAGCAGCTTCTTGCTGCATTTTTGAAAGACCGACAGAGGGAAAGCGCCTCTATTATGAAAAAAGTTGCTGACCCAGGAGAATGGGAAGGTGAGCAGTCCAAATTTCGAAATTGGATCACTAATGTCAAGGTTTGGGTCTTGCTCCAAAAGTGGGACTTAGACAAGCTGAGGACTGTGGCAGTCCTCTCCCGAATGAAGGGAAAAGCCGCTGCTTACGCTAGACTCTGGCTAGAGGAGTATTGTGAGGATGAAGAGAAACTCACACAAGGAGTTTGCCAGGGTGATAATGTCTGGCCCAACTGGCGGTTCTTGCTCACCAACATAAAAGAGCATTTTCAGATTGATGTGCTCATGCATGAGAGCTTAAGGTCTCTTCAAAACCTAAAGCAAAACAACGCGCCTGTAGATGCTTTTCTACAAAGGTTTGACATTTTGTCGAAAGAAGCAGACGTGGAAGAGAACCACGCAATAAACCTTCTCAAAATGGGAGTGGACCCCTGGATATATCTACAGGTTCATATGAACTTTCCAGCCAACAAAAATAGGCTGCAAAGTTTGATAGCCACCTATAGGAGAATAGGGCGAGCTTTCAAGTCGGCTGCAATAGAACGCAGCATGAACTTTGGCCGTGGCGGCCAACAGCCACAACAAGGACGGTTCAGGCAACCATGGGTTGCAGGACCCCAGGGACAGCCCCCCCAGTTTACTCAAATGGGCACTCAACCGGGCAGAGGAGCCCCTATGGCCGTTGATGTGGTGAAAACTGCTCTGGACACTAGGACGTGTTATGGCTGTGGGAAGCCGGGACATATCAAGTGGGACTGCCCCCTTAATCCCAACCAGAGGCCGCAACCTCCACAAGGACAAGCCCGATCCAAGGCTCAAAATAGGGCAATAGAAACCTGGGTGTTAAACGAGGACACCGGTTCTTATGAACAAGTGTGGGAGTTGCAGTCTCCCCAGATACAAACTGCTCAAGTACAGGTGCCACCTAGCACCTCATCAAAACAGGCATATATGGGAGACAAGGCTCGGGCCTACTGGCTTGATGTTTTTACAGCCAAGGCAAAAGCAAAGGCAGCTGAGTCTTTAAAAGAAAACAGTCCCTGAACGGTAGGGTGTTCAGTGGACACAGATCTATTAATAAAAAAGGAGAAAAAAGTGGAAAAGAAAAAAAGAAAAAAATAGTTTACAATTGGCTTCTGGGCTATGATAGTCAGCTCAGAAATATTTATCAAGTACTATCACATGTAGAATCGGACTGTAGATTGCCCGCAGTGAGTTGTAACAGTAGTCCTATTTGTAGTACAGAAAAGACTTCCAAGGAGACCAGTATGTTCCTAAGGACAAGTAAAAGCTCAACCTGGACACCTGTGGATATGACTTTTGAGTGCGGTCTCATGAGCAAAAGCTCTGTAGGCCAGCCAGAGAAGGATACTCCTTCCGGGGAAACCCAGTTGCCGATAGCGAGAAAGGAAGAGCCGGTGACAGGGCCACTCCAGGGAATGGAATCTGAGGAGTTAAAACCATGCTGTGAAGAAGACTTTCCAGTATGTACTATTAGCTCAGTGCTTACGTATTTAATATCAGGTGATTCAAAGTCTGAAGGGGGGTCTCCATCACAGAGCTCGGCGCCAGATTCAAATAATAGTGTGCTTAATTCCCTGTTGGACTATACTTTTTCTTCGTCACTATTTACTAACAAAATCCCTACAGAAAAAAGTTCTTTGGTGTGTGCAGGGGATTTCTCCCCCCTTGTGGCAATTACCTACCAGAGTCAAGATCAATGGAGAACGAGAACTCTACGAGCCTTGTTAGACTCTGGAGCAGTAAACATGTTCATAGATAAAAAATATTGCGAAAGTCATAAGATTAAATTAATTCCTTTAGAAAAACCAGTGTCTGTTTTCAATGCTGATGGCTCTCAAGGAGCAGCGGGCAAGATACAGCACAAAGTCAAAATATTTATTTCAATTCATGGACATTACGAAGCAATAGAAGCGTTTGTGATTTCTCTTGGATCACACGCTATGATGATCAGGTATGACTGGCTTAGTCGCCACAACCCTATGATAGATTGGGTCAAGAAGACCATATCCTATGGACACTGCACAGAACAGTGCTGCCTTATTAAAAGTGCTATAGAACAGCAATTCGTAGATGTACATAGCATAGAGCCTGAAGTCGCAGGAAAAGTGCCTAAGGCATACCACAACTTCCTGGATCGGTTCTCCGAGGAAGAATTGGCCCATATGCCGATAAGGAAACCCTGGGATCACGCAATAGATTACAAACCCGATTTTGTTTCTAAAAAGGGAAGGATTATTCCTATGTCAGATACGGAAAACGAGGAAATCCGTAAATTTATTGATAAAGAGTTGAAAAAGGGTTACATTAGGCCTAGTAAGTCACCTCAAACAGCACCGGTCTTCTTTATCCCGAAAAAAAATGGAAAAAAGAGGCTTGTTATGGACTATAGATACTTAAACGATGGAATGGTTAAAAACACCTATCCATTACCCCTAATCTCGCAGTTGATTGATCAGCTTAAAGGTGCTGACATCTTCACAGCGATGGATCTCAGATGGGGATTTAATAATATTCGCATCAAAGAAGGCAATGAATGGAAAGCAGCATTTGTAATGCCCATTGGAGCCTATGAACCAACCGTCATGTATTTCGGTCTTATGAACTCACCCCCGACTTTTCAGGGTATGATGAATGATATCTTTAATGACATGTATGCCTTTGTCATTATTTATATGGACAACATTATGGTCTTCTCCAAGGGTAAAACCAAGGAGCAACATGAAGACCTGGTTAAGGAAGTTCTCTTGCACTTGCGTGAGAATGATTTATTCATCAAACCAGAAAAATGTATTTTTTTGGCTGACAAAGTAGACTTTTTAGGTATGGTAGTTTCTAAAGACGGAGTCCAAATGCAGGGCAAGAAGACAGCCACCATCGAAGATTGGCCAGAGCCAACATGCTTGAAACAGATACAAGTGTTTTTAGGTCTATGTAACTATTATAGGAAGTTCATTGAGGGCTTTGCCAATATTGCCTGCCCTCTGAACAACTTAACAAAAAAGGACACCCCTTTCCAATGGGGTATAGAAGAAAAAGCAGCCTTCAGGGCCTTAAAAAAGAAGTTTACGGAAGCCCCACTCCTCACTTATCCTGATAGCTCGAGAAGAATGTGGGTAGAGACGGATGCTTCGGACATTGCCACCGGTGGAGTATTATGGCAAGAATGTCCAGATATGGTATGGAGGCCTTGCACCTTCCTTTCTCATTCTTTTAACTCCGCAGAGCGGAACTATCCTATTTATGATAAAGAACTCTTAGCAGTTATCCATGCCTTAGAAGAATGGCACCATTATTTAATAGGTCGTACTGAATTCGAGATCTGGACAGATCACAAAAATCTCGAATATTGGAAGAAGCTGCAGACACTGTCCGGGAGACAAGCAAGATGGCATGCCTTCCTCCAAGAATTCAATTATGTCTTTATCTATAAGCCCAGATCTCAAAATCGGGCTGAAGCTTTATCTTGGTGACTGGATCATGGAGACGCAGTCTTAGATCTCAACAAGGATGTTGTTGTATTACCAGAACAATTATTTGTTAAAAATGTTTCCCTTTCATCTCCATTTCAAGAAAAACTCAAAAAATAAACAGAAAAAATAAAAGACACTTTTATCTCAGGATATTCTTATGATAGTTCTTCCTCTTTATTTATCAAAGATAACAAGCAAAAGGTCTTTGTACCTGAGGTGCTTCACATCGAACTTTTAAGAATTTGCCACAATGAACCCATTTCGGGTCATGCTGGACAATATCGTACATACCAGTAGGTTGCCAAATTCTTTTCTTGGCCTGCTATGAAAAAAGACATTATTAAATATGTAGAACACTGCCACAGGTGCACCCTCACGAGTAAGCAAAAGGCACCGGCAGGAAAAATATTACCTCTCCCAGCAGCCAAACGGCTGTGGGAAAATATTTCGATAGACTTTGTTACCGGACTTCCACTCTCCAACAGCTTTGATGCCATTTGTACTATAATTGATCGTTTCTCTAAAGAAGTTGTCTATATGCCGTGCACAAAGAACACTTTCTCTATGGACTTAGCTAAGATATTTAGAGACAATGTTTGGTGTATCCACGGCCTCCCCTTGACAGTTGTATTGGACTGTGGACCCCAGTTTATCTCCGAGTTCACTTCGGATCTGTGCAAACTCCTCGGGATTTCACAGAAGATCTCTACCGCTTACCATTCCCAAATGAATGGTCAAACTGAGTGATTGAATTGTGAAATGGAGCAGTACTTATGTACTTATGTGTCGAAGAAGTAGGAGCTCTGGAGTGAGTGGATTAAGCTGGCTCAATTCCACCATAATTCCTTACTCACAACATCTACCGGCAATATTCCTTTCGTGGTTACTCGTAACTATCACCCTCGACTCAGTTTCGAAGGATCTTCCTCTTCCCTCGCAGAACATTTCCACCAGCAAGCTGGTGTTGCGCACAATGATGTTTGAAAATCGCTTGAGCATGCTCATGATCAGATGATAATGCAGTTGGACAATAGATGGTCCGATGCACCCACTTATAAATTAAATGATAAAGTTTGGTTGTCCACGGAAAACTTGAAGTTATCGTATACCATGTGCAAACTCACCCAGAAATGGATTGGATCTTATTCCATTATTCGAGTTCTTCCTAATGCAATTGAGTTGCATCTTCCTTCTTCCATTCGCATTCACCCGGTTGTGAATATTTCTCGTGTTAAACCATACCACGACACACTACCAGGACAACCTGTCTCTTGCCCAGATGTGATCAAGGTGTCCAATGAAGGTCATGAGGAATACAAAGTGGAATCAGTCGTTTCTTCCTAGATGAACAAACAAAAACTCGAATACTTGGTTCATTGGCATGGCTACAACGAAGCAGATTGAACTTGGGAACCGGCAGGGAACTTAGTGAATGCACAGGATGCAGTTCAACAGTATCACCATACCCACCCATCCGCCTCTCGACCTCTTCATGAACTTTTGACAGCCAAATTCACTTCATTATTTAATATCTTTGGACCCAAAGCAGGTACTGGTTTCATGGCGACTCGTCTGGAATACAAGTCTTCAGGGGGGGTAGTGTTATAAACCCCTATTTTTTCACCTAACTTTTTACTTTTACTTTCTCTTTTCAAAGTCACGTGACAAGTGTACATGATTGTGGGAGCATGCACATGACCCAGGTCTAGATTGCTCTAGACTATGACATCATGCCTCATGGTTTACACACCTATTTAATCTCCGTTTCTTCTCTTCCATTCCACACTGCCTCCATGGGAACACTATGTACTTGTATAGTAATTAGTCATACACACTGCTTGGTCTGTGTGCACTCTTGTACAATATATAAAGGCTCGTGCTCATCACTGGCATCCCCAGCTTTGACCACTTGTCTATTCAGGTTAAAACCATCTAATTGGTGTGCTTCAGCTCTCATCTGTTTCCTTCTCCTCTTTTCTATCCTCGCCAGTAGCTGGTGTACACTGCAACAGGCTCAGCTAGTGGTGTGATCACAAGGTCATAACAGACAGTCCTTTTGGCATGGTTCTCCCAAAGTGCCTGTGTGATCTGCCAAGCCTTGAGGGCCTGATCTTTAGTTGTGAGCAGTTACACATTAAGAAGGTGTGAGTGATTGTCAAGGAAGATGATAAAGTAGAGTTTACCATGAGGTGTCTGAACGGAGAATGGCCTGCAAAGATCTGAATGAATCAAATCTAGCATGTGTTGTATATGGGGGGTTTTGGATGGTGGGTGGGGCTGCTGAGGTTGTTTAGCGATGATATATGCCTTGCAGTGACTGAGAGGTTTGGAGCTGTCAATAGATACACCTGTGGCAATAAGTGGTAAGCGTTTGATGGAGTTCCTGCTGGGGTGACCCATATGAGCATGCCATAGGTCAAGGGAGCTGACAGTTTTGACAACAGCGGAGAGCTCTTTGGTTATAGGCATCTGAGATGCAAGTTTGCTTGGGCTGATGAATCGCAGTACTAAGTGACAAAGGTTGTTAATGACAGGTAGCATCCCTAGAACCTCCCCTTTGTAGGACAGTTGACAGTGTGATCCCATATTGTTATGCAAACCCCTGAAAATGCAGTCCCAGCCCTTTTGAAGCATATGGCCTATAGAAAGGAGATTGGCAAGAGTGGTGGGGGAATGGAGGCAATCATGGAGGGTGATTCAGTACACATCCCCTCCAAGGAGGAGTTCTGTGATGCAAGTGCCCTGTCCGGTGGTCTGAAGTAACCCATGGTTGGCCATCTTGACAGCAGGGGAATCTGCCTCCTGGAACTCCACAAAGTAGTCACGACTTGTGATCAAGTGAGATGTGGTCCCTGAGTTGAGTAGGGTGGAGGTACTGGAAGGAGAGATGGCCCTGATAGTCTCAAGAGCCACACATGATAATTCACACTTGTGTTGACTGGTCAATTTGAAAGTTGTCAATGGGGCTAGGTCAGGAGTGGATGTGACAGCTGCAGCTATGATCTTGGATTTCTGGCCCTGGTTCCTTATCCATGCTGGTGCCCTACTTTCCATCCCACCGCCCAGCCACCCCTGAACACCATATCGGCCAATGGTCACAGGACATACAACAGTGGATAGATAGAGCACCAAGAAAAATACAAAGCTCATGCAAGTCACTTGCTGAGTTCTAGTCCAAGCTTGAAGCCACACCACATTGGCAGGTGGTCACATGTACAATGATAAATAGTGCACCAAGAAAAAGATAAAGTCCATACAAGCTACTACTCTGAGTCTGAGTCCGAGCTCAAAATGACAGGATCTGAAAGCTATCAGACCCTACTCAGAAATGCTGAGAGAGACTATGCAATGAGAATTTCAAACTTGAAAGTAAGTACATGGGGATCGACTACTTATATACTAACTACAGAGTTTAGGGCAGGCATAGGGTAAAGGGCATGATATCATTGGTGATGTCATAATGGTGTCATTATGGGGCATAGGGTATGAAGACCCAGATCATGATGGAACTCTATGGAACATCATGGAATGTGCTGGAACATTCCAATAAGATTAGATCGTGGCTGTGCGATAAGATAAGATAAGATCTTGAAGCACTAGCTGTGGCAAAAAGTATATTGATTTTCTCAAGTTCTGACAAAAGTGCCCTATCCTTTCCTTTTCCCTTTCTATCAAATGGAGGTAACTTGAATCCTGGCCACTTGCAAAAGGTATTGCAAATGTGTTCCTCCTCAAATTTGTCAACAGCATTTTTCAAGTTTCCCTCACAAAACAAGTCAGGTCCAATAGTGCTGAGTAAAAACTACAGTGACTTCTAAAATTGAGTCAATGTTTTGAGATTTGGAGTATTCTCTATGTACCTCAGGAACATGAACAAATAGAGCCAAAGTGTAACTGGGGCCCTAAATATGCATACCCCTGGCTATATTCCAAAAAAGGATTTATGTAATTTGAATAAGTATCCATGGAGATATAGTCAATTCAATTCAGTATGTCATTGACTCAATTGTATAACCACCTATTAGATTTGTCAAAGTTTGATGGTTGTCATATCTAACCCTTGATGGAAGCACGACTGATGGTTACCATAGTTACCATATCTTAGTAATCACTTCAACTGACACTATTTAAAGGCTGGTTTCATTACTCATGCCTTTCGAATTCACTATGCATTCCACTTTCTCTTTTCAAAAAGAAAATATGCCATAATTACTCAAATCACCACAGGCAAAGCTGCCAATGCTGTCCAGGATACCCACCATATCAATTCCATCATTCCTAGTCCAGTTTCTTCACAGACAGTGAGAAGAGTCCTCAAAAAACATTCATTCAAGGCTGTAACAAAGAAGAAAAAGCCACTTCTTACTACAAGAAACAAGAAGAAGTGTTTAGCCTTTGCCCTAAAGTACCAGGAATGGACTGTTGAAGACTGGAAGAGGGTTATTTGGTCAGATGAGACCAAAATAAACAGGATAGAATCAAATGAGAAGGAATGGGTATGGAAACAAGCAGGTGAGGGCCTTATTAACAGAGAGATTCAAGGAACAGTGAAATTTGCAGGAGAAAATATCATGGTATGGTGATGTATGGGTTGGGAAGGTGTTGGGCACCTTGCAAAGGTTGAGTGGAGGATGGATGCCAACCAATATGTGAACATTTTGAAGGACAACTTGCTTCCCAGCTTGGAGGAATCTGAAATTTCTCTGGAGGATATTATCTTTTAACAGGACAATAATCCCAAACACACCTTCAAAAAGGCCAAGAAGTGGATGGAAGACAATGACATCAATGTCCTAGATTGGCCTCCACAATCTCCAGATCTTAATCCTATTGAACACCTCTGGCATCATATCAAAAAGGAACTTGCCAAGTATTCAAGACATGTCAAAGGAGTATGGGAGATTTGGGATAGAGTGGCAGAAGTATGGAACAATATAGATCCAGAGGTGTGTCAGAATTTAATTGAAAGCATGCCTAGGAGAATCCAGGAAGTAATCAAGGCCAAAGGAGGTCATACAAAGTACTAGAATTGGCTGATTCTATAGATTTGATACATGGTTACAAAATTGAGTCAATGACTTGTTGATTTAAATTGGCCATATCTCCATGACTACTAATCCAAATGACATAATTATTGTTTTGGAACATAGCGACAAGTGTGTATGGCTAGTTATTTACTTACAATTTGGCACTATTTGTTCATGTTCCTGAGTTATATAACTAATACTCCAAAATATGAAAATATTGACTCAATTTTGGAAGTCACTGTACTTAGTAGGGACTGAAAATGGTCATAATCACTTAAAAATTGGTAAGGATCTGGGGATCTGTTAAGAGCAACATAGTGCCTATTCATAAGGTCAATCAGTATCTGAAAGGGATGGTATGTAACATCAATACCTTGATAATCAGAAACATATGCAGAATCTTTGTCTTAACGTACTAGATGTGCTGGCTGAAAGCGAGGAATTGTGGAACTTCATAGCCCACCTCCCAAGGTTCCAAAAGGGGCACACAATTGCCATTATGGATGATTTTTGTGAATGCCATATCTGCATTTTCAATTTTCTCTTTGCAAACGTACATACAGTCAATAGAAGGCACTTTGGATCCTCTAATAGAATCGGATGCATAACGAAAAGCAAGTCTGGCATCCATGAAGCATATTGAAGGGATCGGGAAAGGTGGTGGTTCATCAGCTCTTGCAAGTCTCTTGGGAATGAAGTTGTCTACAAGCTTGAACAAAGATTTTGCCCAGTACAGGACATTTGCCTTACAAAAGACCTTCTCTGACTCCTCCTTGACTTCCCAGCACTTGAAAGGACCCACAGCAGATTGAGCAGGATGGCAGTTATAGGGTTGCTTGATAACAATTGACTCATGTGAGCATGATCCAATCCCAGTTGCTGTGGGTTTTGATAGTACAAGAGTTGCAGTGTGTACACTCTTAAAAGTGCCAGCTCCCACAAAAGAGTCACCACTGCCAAGCTGCAGCTGTTCAGGATATAGAGTAGTGACATTCTTCTTGGGATCTAAGTTGAACTTGTGGTAATCTGGACTCTTTAGGATTTCCTTGATGGAAACTGTAGGGATAGGATAATCGTTGATCAGGTAGATGGTGTTCCTCAAGACTACAAATGATCAATAATGGAGATGACTGACTACAAGAAAAACTTGCATAATGACATGTTCAGATCAGCTGCACCACCAACTCTTAAGGCCTCACGAAGACTCAAATGATTAGAGGAGAACAGTTCCACCTTAACAAGATTGACCAATGGTTTCTTTGTGGGTGGGGACTTGATTGTATTGCTAGCTACACTTCCTGAGCGCATGTGCACACATTTGATTGAGATTGGTGATGAGATGCCAGTAACCTATGATAGCAATGTTAGTCTTGTGCTAATCTGCTAGTAATGTGCATTATATCACCTTAGCGGTAAAGGGATGTTCCTGGCCATTTGAGGGTTTCAAAAAGAGCAGTAGTGCCAGGGATGGAGGGGAGTTGGATTCAGGTCATGTATTAGAATCAGGTGCAGTGTGACAATGAGACATAACTGCCATGCTAGTATATCATTGGGGGTTTTCCACTTCAGAGCAAGTCTTTATCTTTCTGGCCATGCTGAAATCTTTAGTAGTCATACTGTAGGTTCATGCTGCCATGTAACAAACTCCTGGTACTCATTCCATTGAATCTGTGGGACAACAACATAGAGAGGACACTGGCAGGGCCTAAATACATAATTTTTCCCTTGAGATGTAAACAGTTGTGATAAAAGTATCCCTGGCTAGTTTCAGCCATTTTGCAATGATTTCCAAGATCAACCCATGCATCATCATGAATGATGAACTCATCCAGACGTCATGGAAATTCAGGACAAGATGCTATAATGTGGGGCACCACAATTTCAAGCACTATTGCTACAAGCTCATGAGCTTGAATATGAGCGTCAACACCTTTCCTTCCTTCTATAATATTCTGCAAGATTCCATTAGTACATCATCCCAGTAGTGTGATAGCCCTGAGTACTTACTCCAAATAGTACTCCTGGTAAGCATCTTTTTCTCATTCCACCATCCTTGTGAAATGTGGAGATACTGAGGGAGATGGTTTTGACTAGACAACCAAGAGCTGAGATTGACCAGCACTGAACTTCAGAGGAATATGAAGCATGGTGTTTGCTATAACCTGGACAAGTAGGGCCAGACTGGGGCAGGGATACTGATTTAACAGCAGGACGACTTGAGCCAGGGGCATCAGGGACAGCCCAAGCGGAGGAAATGTGCACTTGAGGCCCAATGTATGTAATCAGTGGAGGGCAAGGGTGTGCAAGTGGAGGGTTGGAGGGCTTTAGCATAAGATGAGGATCATAGGACAGAGTGGCACCATATCCCAAAGAGATTGGGATCACAGCAGGTGGATTGACTGAAGCTATATATATAATCAGCTTGAAGTCAGGTGTAAAATAGAGCCATGTACATTTCAATCGCGAGGCTCTAACAGCAGCTTGCACTGCACAAGGATCAGAAGGGGGCTGGTTAGCACCTACCAATAAGAAATGATCACTGTTAGCCTGACATGTACTGTATATGAAAGAAATAAAACAATACTTATGTTTTTCTTGTGCCATGAGGGGTTGGTCAGCACCTACCAATAGAAGCAATCACTGTTAGCCCAATATGCATATGAATTGAAGGATACTTATGTTTTTCTTTTACTGGGGTATCTGGGCACCTGAGATACCCGTTGAAGTAGTTGGAACACACCTTACATGCAGCCCTACTAATGTCAAAGCTTGCTACAGGATAGAACAGACTCCCCCAAGGAATAACATTGTTGCAAGAGCTACTCTCACAAACAACATCCTTGGAGGCAGTCTCAGTGAGTGGGGCAAGAAACTCAAATGAAGACATGAGCAGAATGATGGAGAGAGGCTTATGAGGAAATGGACATACACTCATGACATACTGATTTATATACCCTGCCTGATAGTGACAGCTAGCATTGGTGCCAACCACCCCTTGGAGCATAAATCTATCAGAAAATATGAAAACAGAAATGACTTTACCACAATGACAAGATATGTGACTGAACCTACTTTTGTCTGAGTGAATGTGACTTGGAATGTGATCCACTTGTTAAACATATGAATCATAGATGAACTGGCACTGCAAGTACCAAGCTGGAACAAAATCTGTGAGCATGAGGACACTGGATAATGCAGACTGAAAAAAGAATCTAGAAACATAGTCCTTTTGGTTGAACATTGGACTAAACAAATGAACATCAGAGAAATGGAGGAACATAATACCAGCACCCCCAGAAGATGAGTTGTAAGCCAACTTGGATTCACAAGCGTGACTCCGACATGAGCCTTTTTCAAATAAGAATACATATGTAGGAGGAAATTGGTAGATAGTTGTCCTGAAGATAAGTTCCACGTTGCCTTGGGATCCACTCATCTGAGAGATAAGGAATCCAGGGAGCAACATACCTTCCAAGAATAAGAGACTTGGAGGGGTAGAGATAAGACTAAAAATGGCAAGCTGAGGAAATAGTAGGTGAACCGGACTGGATGCAGCTTGCCAAAGTGACAATAGAATGCTGCATGTCACACACCAAAGCAATCACCCTCATTAAAAGGTTGGTTAGTGACAGCAGCAGCAGAGTCAATGTCTCCCACTGACCTGAGGACCCTTTCACGTTGAGAGAGCTATCTTCAACTGGCCATGTCCAACCAATGGAAGCCTACTTGTAAGTTGTTTCCATCTCCTCATGTAAGTTGCAGCAAGACTTACCTTCACCATGATGGGCATAGCTCTCTTAGTGATACGCACCTTGTGTAGAATCTAGCCAAGCATCTACTCAAAGGCAAGATGAAGTCCTGAAGAGTAGAGAATATGCGCCAAGGGTCTCATTGACAATCAACCTCACACCAACGGAGAGTTCACAGCAAGGGTGAATTGTGTAGAACTAGCTTAGTATACAGAGTAGGAGAGAGGCGCTATATATACTATGGAGAGCCCGTGCATGGACCAAGGAACACAATGGAATTCTGAGGAAGAATTCCATAGAAAGGGAAAAGTGTTCAAAAGAAGATGAGACAATAAGAAGCCATGGAAACATTTGAGAAGTCTGAAAGAACATTCCATCAGAAAAAGGGCTATGGTTGTGAGAACGAGAAGTCGGCCTGGACCGCTGTACTAGGCTCGTTAGGACGACCAAGAGGAAAGTAAGTAAAAAGAAAAGACACGTCCTCAGCATAGCATATAACCATAATATTACCCCCTTCGTAGCTTCGAAGGACCACCTCAAAGACTACTTCTACAACATTGCTTACCACAATCTCAAAATTCCGGCCCCGATAAGTCGCCCTTATTATATACAATGTTATTATTGTCAAAGTCAGAGGCCAAGAAAGCATGATGGGCCTCGGGACACACGCTAGCAAGATGGGCTGTGGACCCACAGCACATGCACTGGCAAAAGGGACAATGGCAGGGAAGGTGACCAGGCACATGACAATACTGGCAAACATGCAGAGGGCATCACCCATGAGTGTGGCCAGGGGCCCAGGTATAACAGATTGTACAGTGGTAACAGGGGCAGTGGTGAATAAGATGGTTGGCAGAGTTGCATCGAAAGCAAGTGAGGGAGCGGGGTGGTGGGATGGGAAGGCCAGG